>BQNB010126201.1:0-19638 GCA_026074375.1 Tanacetum coccineum
CTCTTAGAGAACTATGTGGAGAACTCTTTAGGTTTTTGTTATATATTATTGTGGCTAACAAATTATGCTCAGTTCTGGCCTATTCTGTTCTGACCCAGTAACCTGTATAAATATGGAATGTAACTTATTTACCTTATAAGTAGCCGATTTAGTTTATCTTTTACTGTTAGTGAATGATGTACCTATTAAGATGCAGCGACAGAAAGTCTTGAATGAATGAACTGCACTTAGACTTAAGTCAATATGTAGCTAGTTACAACTAAGTTTTATAGACAGGGTCTGGTTTATTTAGATAACCCAACAACTTTTTGCTGGTTTTGATGAAATAAAATAATTACTGGGCAAAATGGAAATTTTAAAATGGCATTTCTTTTATCTTTCAGTTTGGATGAGGCTCTTGTAGATGGAGCTGGACTGTTATTCTATTCGTGTTAACATAGGTTAATTTGTGTTGTTTAGAGTTGACGTATTGAAAGGTCTGATCGGTTTAGGGCATTCCTCCACTTAAATTGATCGCTGTTTTTATCATTGATTTTTCATGGTTTGGGCTTTCGTTTCTTTGCCACGCATGTTTAATCGAGTCTCTTAAAATGTGACCTACTTCCGTCGATAATCAGTTAATGACTTTGCATATGACATTGAATTCAAAATATAGCAGAATTGCCCGTGGTACACTGATAGCTTCGACGTGTGAAAGTGCTCATTTGTATAGGTGTGCGCATCTTTACATGGCTTTAGACCTCTTTTTCGAGAGGGTGATGATAGCGTTGAATTAGGGTAAGATCGATCTGATGCTTTAACATACCGGTTAGCTAGTCGAATAGCTCTAACATATATCTAAAAACTTGTTGCAGACTACAGATTTTTAGCCATTATTTTCTTTATTAGTGCATGGAGAACAGTACCTATTTTTGGATTTCGTGCTAGTCTATTGTCTGGCATTATGCATTTTGCTATTTCTTTTTTGACAAAGTGAGCAAAAAGATGACTGGTGCCAATACAACATTCAATGTCTTGCCAGGCGAGCTAGCTATTTTTGTTATTTACATGCTGGCGAGTTATATATGTAACTTTTGGGTATTTTGGGAAATGTGTTATATGGTTATTTAGCTGGGTATAGATAAATGAATTAAGTAGGTGGACACAAATATCAAGGTCACGTCTTAGATAGGTGGAACTTTACGGAACTTCAATTCAGAAGCTGTCATGTGGGTTCTAGTATACTGAAGTAATGTATTATCTGCGTAAAGTATCTGCTATAAGTACCTTGACACATGAATGGTTTTGCTCTTATTGCTATGGTATGGTGGATTAATATTGGTTAAATGATAATATGATGGTTTAATTAATGTGTGTGAGATGCTAACTTGTTAGGCATTGAAAGACTGTTTTAGGTTTCTGCTTCCGAATATCCTTATATTGATTTTGGTCTTTTTAATTTGACGTATGACTCAGTTGCGTCAAAGTTTAGGGTCGGTTTCTCAAATGCAAATGTAAAGCTAGAATGACGCAGTTGTATAGGTGTGCAATTTTGTAGTGCATTTATTAAGTATGTATGCCTTTTTTAGATTTGTTTCCACGTGAGGCTGACCTCCGGTATCTATCTTTTCATTTTAGCTTTTTCAATTGCTTGTTGATAGCCGTATACAGTTGGTGGATAACTTTTATCTAGCTTGGGGTTTTCGAATGAGTTAATGCCCTAGCATTTAAGGCTACCCTATTTTCCCATAGCTCTCAAAAAAAATTGCTTATGATAAACTGCTAAGTGTTACTTGCCTCTTAACATACGTGAGATTCTCCAGTCCTAACATTCTGGTTTACAGTTCCTATAATTCAACATTGTGGTGGGATGTGACCTATGGTGCTAATGCTTATTTATTTGCATATGCTCTATATGCCTTATTTCAGTAGTAGAGAGGGAGGGAATTATATTTTCAATTCGAACATGTTTTCTGTTCTGACTATGCAAAATGCTATCTAGCTATTGTTAAGTATATGGCATAACTTGTATAGAAATGAATAGGTTATCAATGCTGATTGCGGTAGCTGTTTTAGCGTAAATATGTTTTCCTCGTTCGGTTGCTGTTCTTATTACTAGACGTATATTGTCAGATGGTTAAGTAGCGTTGAATCATATAGAAATGTAATAAGCTTATCATTCAATTTCACTTCTTAGAACCACTCGCAAATTAAGCTCAAAATAATAAGAGAGAGAAGTAGGGTCTTGTAGAGCACTGAGAGAAATAAAAGATGAAAGCCCCCCGCCCCCCCCCCCCTTTAGTGGGGTTGTTTTTATTGTGTTGTGTCAAGAAGAAAGATGGTTGATTACATTATGAAAAATATGAGAAGCAACACGCCTATCCTAACATGAGTCTAATGGGTTTTCTTGTATTTTAGATACTACAAAGGCGTATGGACTCCTTTCTTTAGGTATTCCCGAATCTAAATACAAATAGGCTTAAAGCCTAACAACTCTAGAGCCTCTTAGATTAGCATTAGTGGAATGATTTATCATGGATCCTATGGTGTTCTTTTGACTCCAGAACTCATAGTTATCCGCGTCTCGATGTACTATAGACTTGCTCTGGGTAACTTTATAAAGACCCACATTTACCATAGTCAAAACACAGATAAACAATCTCCCCCTAGGGGATTGTGTCATTTTGCCTGAGATAATGATTTTTCTCCTTATTTGATGAGTGTTCTTGAAATCTTGATAGCCTTATAAGTTGCGATATTCTTTTGAAGTTCGCTTTTTGCATGACCCTTTGTGATCATTGATGAGGGATGGTTTTATTTGTTGCCATCTTTTTGACTGATATTCTCCTCTTAAACTTATGGCTTGATAGTCACGTTAGAGCATCTATTTGAGACCTTGACCTTATCTTTGACTTCTTCAATGATGCATCCGCTTTAAATCTTTATCTTGAGAATCTTGTTAGCCGCATGCGCTTCTTCTGCTTGTCATCTACCTTCATTGCTCATTAGACTCTATGAAACTTTGCTAAACAAAACTCCAATCAACATTTTGATATCGTGCGAACGCTATGGAAGTTGCATCTTGTGTTCGACTATGTTGGCATGCTAGAAGTATTCTATGCAAGCTTAGATCGTATGGATGAAAGAGTGTTGATACCTAGTCTGTCAATGTGCAAGCGTAATCTATAAGCTCGATATCACGTATCTATTCGCCATGGTAGTGGCTATCGTGTACTAATCAGAGTTTAGTCCACGAAGTCGTTCGGGAAATCATGTATCTAAACGTCCTTTCAGCAATGATAGGCTTGTATCCTCTTAAAGTTATGAACTGAGATTCGAGTGACACGCATGCGAGACAGTCTTGGAAAATCTTGTAGCTCTGAAGCTGGAAATTGAGTGGTTTGCTTAACTGCTTCGTTATCACTATTCATACTTAGACTAAATACTTAATGTTTACAGTTATTTTATTATTACCTGATATAACCAACAGCGATATAGACGAATATGGATTTGTCATTCATCTTTAGTTGGTTATCGAGTTACCATTAACCACTGGTTCCAATCGAGCGCCCCACTCAATTTTCTAGCTATAAAAAGGTATTGTACCTGCTGGATTTAGGTACGTCTTAATGTTAGAAGGAATCCTCCTTTCTATTGTGCGAAGGCTGTTTACATGGCTCTGAAGTCGTTAGATTCCTCTATATCCCTGATACAATATCGAATTCACCAGATAGTCTTGCTCTATGCCCTTCTCGTTACCGAAACGTCTGACTCTTAACGTAGACAGCCATGGTAAGTAATGCTGGTTTGAATCAGTTAGTTATCTTCTTTCTGACTCGATACTTGTACGGTCGCATATATTCTTAAGTTCATTTATCTTGAGTACACATTACTGTCGAATGTATCGATTTGTGACACAAGCTCTTGTGATTCGAGTCTATATAGAAAGTGCTCGCCGAACCTCGTGACATCCTAGCGAACAGAGATGTGTGTTTGCCTTTTTGAATGTTGACTCTGCGTAAGATTTCCAGTTCATCATTGTTGGAAATTATACTAAGAGTGTATCCACTATGGAAGAGTGTTCGTTAGGGCAATTATCTACATAAGGATAATGCGGTAGAAGCCTTTTTTAGACTTACAATATTTGGTGTACTGCTAGTTAATGCATGTAAGCGACAGATTTTATATATATGTGTCCTTATTGAAGAATTGTTAAATAGATCTCGTTGGAGACTACATATGACTTGATAGATCCACTTTTGAATGTATTTACGTGATCTAGGCGGAAGGCTAGATGCAGGTTACTCGTCCTCGACCTTTTTTCTTAATATCAACGAATCCTCGCAAATGAGAAAGCCGATAAAAGCTTAGTATATGATACGTCTTGTGATAATATGAATACAAACTTCTTTGCGAGAGAGCCTGAGTAGCTGGGATGGGTTTGGTTGCTTTAGGTATCAGCTTCGGGTCCCATTTAGATGACTTATCTTTAAGTTCAAGAATCATCTTTTAATTACCGATGATTATGCATTACCCAAGGTTTCTGCTAAGGTTGTGCTGGAGGGCTTCTTTCTTTTCATCACTTTATCCTTACTTTTCTTTTCAATTTCATTCAACCCCTTCATATGTTATTCCGACGTCGTCCCTCATTATTCACAATGTTTCATGCCGTTTGGTCTGGTGACGATAACTCATGCCTTGGTATAAAACATTCTTCCAATTCTCACTTTACTCTTTGTTCAAATCATACCTAGACTTCTACTGTGTATCTAAGGAGTGGTCCCTGTTGTAGATCCTTACCAGTTCTTAGCTGGATCAATGAACATAAAGTTTCCTAACCATTAGTCTGCTCATATATACGCATAAGAGAACAACAGTTTGAGTCGGTGCTTTTGCTTGTACCATCCATAGTCAGCCATAAAAGAGACCATCTAAAAAGGCAACAATTCAACGTGATTGAGAAAATCAATTTATTACATCGTTAGGAGAAGTTTTACTACTATCATCACAAAATTCTCCGCTCTAGTATGCATCATATTAATGAAAGAGTTTTACACATGCTTTCCACATGACGCGTCTCGAGAATTTGCACTTTTTATTAAGAGGATCTTGTAATCCATTTAAGTCCTTATTGATTCACATTTTAATCACTATTCTCCCTCCCAAAAAATGGGCATAGTTGCATGAGTGACAATTTTTGTACTTAACATAGTGAATTAAAATACAAGTTAATGTATGTTTTGATTCCATTTATAGATCTACTAAGTGAATGGGATTAATAGGATATGCATGCCAGTCATGGATAATATCAAAACTTATTATACTCCCCCTCAATAATAGATTAGAGTAAAAACTTAGAAGCTTGGAGTTTGTTGAGCAACCACAATTTTGACTAAGAATTGAAAAGTTCTTTTGAAAATATCTTGAAAAATTATTGATCAACAGGAAATGGATTTTAATATTTATCATTATGCAAGTATCATTTTTATCTTATGAAGTATCATTTCCTTAGTGCTTCTCTTGAGCATTCAAAACTTTGAATGTTTACATGACATTGCTCAAGACTGAGAAGATGTGAACTTCCCGTTGTTTAGGAATAATGTGCATAAATGAACATTTCCTTTCTTTAGAGACCGAGTCCTAAGCTGATATTTACTTAGAAGTCATAGAGAAAATTTTAAAGAGACATGTTTTGAAAACTTTTGAAACTCTCACTCGAACTTCATTTATACACCCGAGTTAATATTAATCAACATTTCTAGGTGCGTAAATGTTATCGATTTACAAGAGACATGTCAGAGAAGATTATTTTTGGTATTTTTGAAATTTTTTTGATTTTGTATTTTGCTTTTATAGGTTTTATATTTTTATATTTTTCTTTTTCGATAAATATATACAAAGAATTAATGTGATTTTGCAAGACGTTCAAGCTCCCGTGGAGACAAACTGCGCATACCGAGGCGACAAACCATATAATTAAACCTATCCACTAGAAGGGTTTTGGTGAAGAGTTCGGCCAATTGGTAATCCGTCTTGACAAAATACAGTTCAATCGTACGCTCTTCTACGTTCTCCTTGATGAAATGGTAGCGGACTGCGATGTGTTTTGTTCTCGAGTGTTGGACCGGGTTGCAGGATATGGCTATGGCTGATTTCGAATCACAATAGACAGGAATCTTATTAAAATGAAAGCCATAATCCGTTAACTGTGTCTGCATCTAAATGACTTGGGCACAACAAGCGGATAGATACGCATATTCTGCTTCCACGGCTGACAACATCGTACTGTCTTGCTTTTTTGATGACCTGCTCACCAACTTTTCACCTAAGAATTGAGTTCCACCGGAAGTACTCTTGAAGGTGTCTTTACATCCCGCATAATCAGCATTTGAAAATCCGGTTAGTTCAAAACCAGAATCCTTCGTATACCAGAGACCCATATGAACGGTTCCCCGGAGATAACGAAAGATTCTTTTAACCTCCTTGAGGTGCTTCTCAGTTGGCTTAGCCTGGTACCGAGCACATAAACAAGTAGCATGTATAATGTCCAGTCTACTTGACGTAAGATACATAAGGGCACCAATCATGCTTTGATATTTTGTTGCATCGACTAGAGTCCCATTTTGATCTAGGTCAAGCTTATCTTTGATCTCCATTGGAGTACCAATGGGATCACAAGTTTCCATTCCATATTTTTTAAGGATTTCTAACACGTAGTTTGACTGGTTTATGAAGATGCCACAGGGGGATTTGTTAACTTGTAAACCAAGGAAAAATGTCATTTCCCCCATCATCGACATTTCAAAGCGGCTTTTCATAAGGTCATCAAATAGTTGGGTATACCTAGGGTTTGTAGAACCAAAGATAATATCATCTACATAGACCTGTACCACTAATATGTCGTCGTCGAAGCGTCTTATAAATAACGTAGGATCAATAGCGTCTTTGTTGAAGTGATTCTATTGGAGACACTTTAACAATTAGTCGTACCATGCCCTTGGTGCTTGCTTTAACCCATAGAGAGCCTTCTTTTGCTTGTATACATGACTTGGATGATCAACATCGATGAAACCTTCAGGTTGTGTTAGAAATACGGAAAAGTATCGGTCACTTCCAATATAAGTAGTCATAACTCGTAGTAATTAAGTAATGTTATGTTAGTAAGATAACCGGGCCAAAGTTACATTGTAAGCCCATAACACAAGCCCATGGCCGGTTAAGCTAGGCATATATAAAACCTCTCCACACATGGAGAGGGTGTTGGTTGTTCATTTGTCACACTTTCACTAAGCTAATATTGTCATTTTTCTTTCTCTCTCTAAGTGTTCATCCAACCATCTCTTTCTCTCTCTAAAACTCTAAGTGAATCATTCCATACTTGTGTTAAGAGATTCTACAATTGGTATCAAGAGCCATGGGGTGTTTGTGAAGGTTTTTGTGTGCGTTTTTATACTCGTTTTAGGCGTGAGTTTGGTTCAAATCCATCAAGAATTTTCACTTTTTGAGGGTTTAAAAACCATAAAGCTTTTAACTTTCTTTCTTATTTATCTTAGTTTATACTAGAAGTACAAGAAAATCTTTCAAAAACCATAAAAAATTTCATCTTTTTGAGTCTTTTTGGTTAAAAAGAGGGTTTTGTACCAAGAATCTTGATTTCAATTTTTTTCATGTCAAAAACATTAAAGTTTGTGTTTTAAGGTTCTAATAGTCTTAGATAGTTAAGAAGTACAAGAAAAATCGGGTAAAAACATCAAAAAGTGAGTCTTTTTAAGATTATTTATCTTAGTTTATACGAGAAGTACAAGAAAATCTTTCAAAAACCATAAAAAATTTCATCTTTTTGAGTCTTTTTGGTTAAAAAGAGGTATTTTATATATATACTATCAGCGAATCAGCGATTTATACGTACGTACATTTCTGAAGGCGATTTATACATACGTATATTTCTGAAGGCGATTTATACATACGTATATTTCTGAAGGCGATTTATACATACGTATATTTCTGAAGGCGATTTATACATACGTATATTTGTGAAGGCGATTTATACATACGTATATTTCTGAAGGCGATTTATACATACGTATATTTCTGAAGGCAATTTATACGTATATTTCTAAAGGCGAATTATACGTTGTTCTTCACAAGGGTGATTTATACGTTTGTTTCAAAGAAGAACTTTACACGTTCATTAGGTGAATTGTACGGTTGTTCTTTGATTTGTAAAATCCCGTGAAAACTTGATTTCCTAGTTTTATCAAGAATTGTAAAATCCCGTGTATTCCGAAAGACTCAACCTCATTAATCAAAAACTCACTTTAACACAACAACCTCCAATCACTGTACGATCATATTAATCTTATCACATTGAAATGGATTCAATTATTTCACTTGGACAAAAGAATACTCTTGCTGAGTACATGATACTCTCCGGTGCTGACAATCGTCCACCTATGTTGGACAAAGACCTGTATGATTTTTGGAAATGTCGAATGGAATTATACATGCAAAATAGAGAACACAGAAGAATGATACTTGAATTAGTTGAACATGGTTCTCTCATTTGGCCTACGGTTGAAGAGAACAGTGTGATCAGAACAAAGAAATATGCTGAATTATCTGCTGCTAAAAAAATCCAAGCTGATTGTGATATGAAAGCTACCAATATCATTCTTCAAGGTCTTCCTACTGATATCTATTCACTTGTGAATCATCACAGAGTTTCTAAAGATTTATGGGAGAGAGTTCAGTTACTGATGCAAGGTACCTCTTTAACAAAGCAAGAAAGAGAGTGTAAGCTGTATGATGCATTTGATAAGTTTACTCACATCAAGGGGGGATCACTACACACGCATTACTTGAAGATTCTATCAGCTGATTAACGATGATGAACATCTACAAAAATGAAAAGGGAGCCAATTTTAAGATTATACAAGTTTCTATTTAAACAGTTATTCCTCCTAGAATGGAGTATAAGTTTGTGACTGATGTAAAATTGTTAAAGATTTGCATACCATCACAACTTTGATCAATATATGATATTCTTGAACTACATTGAACTTAATGCAATGAAGTCTTTTGTATTATGCGTGAAGCAATCAAGAATCCACTTGATTCGTTGCAAAATCAGCAAATGACACCACCTTACTTCAACACTTATCAGTCTTCTTATAACAATCCTCAACTTCAACAACAGTTTTTCACCTTAACAATATCGGATTCAATTTAATCAAATCATCAATATCATCTCCTTTATCCACCACAAACTTAATTTAATCATTCATCTATTCCACCATCACATGCATTTCAGTCTCAAATGAATCATCAAACCTTAACTGTTCTACAAGTAATTCCACAAGTTGCTTATCAATCACCTCAAGCTCCTACACAACTTATGACTGAGTCACCATTTGTAGATTCAGGTTTTGTTGTTCCTGTGTTTTCTCCTGGAGATGATCTGATTGCTTGTCTCAATAAAGCAATGGCTTTTCTAACGGCTGTAGCTTCTTCAAGGTTCCCTACTACCAATAATCAACTCAGAACTTCCTCTAATCCAAGAAACCAAGCCACTATTCAAGATGGCAGGGTTACCGTGCAACAAGTTCAGGGGAGACAAGGGCAAAATTATTCTGGTACTACATATAAGAGCAATGCTACTAGTTCAAGGGGAAATACTACAAGTGGACAGGCAAGAGTTGTTAAATGCTACAACTGCCAAGGTGAATGACATATGGCTAGGCAATGCACTCAGCCTAAGCGACCAAGGAATGCAGCATGGTATAAAGAGAAAGCAATGTTAACAGAAGCTCAGGAAGCTGGAAAAATATTAGATGAGGAGCAACTCGTATTTCTTACAGATCCAGGGAATTCCATAGAAGTCAAACTCTGACAGTCATCCTTTATAATCTGCCTTTCCAGACTGAGGATCTCGATACTTATGATTCAGACTGTGATGATCTCTCGACTGCACAAGCGGTTCTTATGGCCAACATTTCCAACTATGGTTCTGACGTTATCTTAAAGGTACTAAATTTTGAAACCTATCTAAATGATATGGATAATCAAAGTGTGCATGCATTACAGGATTTTGAACAATCACCAGTTATGGGACTTTTTCAAGACTAATGAGATATCTAGATGACTAGCTATTCATTCCATATTCTCAATATTTGCAAGTAACACAACAGGCAATGTTAAGATACTAATTATACAAGCACAACAAGATCAATGATTTTATCTGTGATTGAAACCAAATGTCCAAAACAATGATTAATCATGTTAATAATTGGGAAATGCTAATAAGGAACATAATAATGAATCAATAACCGCTGAGCTTGAGAGATATAAGAAAATGGTCAAAAATGTTTAACAACGTCTTAATATTGATTTAAGTAGTCGTGAAAAAATGATTGATTCTCAAATGGATGATATGATTAGAGAGAAACTTACACTCAAAGAACAAATTGACTCACTTGAGCAAAATCTTTCTAAACAAATCAAAGAAAAGGAATCTTTATTCAAAACCTTTACAGTTTTCAAAAATGAATCCAAAGAAAAAGAAAATAAATATTTGGAAAATGAAATTGATTTGGAAAAGAAGATTAAGGAACTTGATAATATTGTTTATAAAGTGGGTCAATCTGTTCAAATAGTGTACATGTTAACTAAGCCACAAGCATTTTATGGTAATACACACAAACAAGCTCTAGGTTATCAAAATCCGTTTTATCTTAAGAAAGCTCAGCGGATAAAACCAACCTTGTATGATGGTGATGTTATGTCTAAAACACATGTTGCTATGCCTGTGACTGATGATGAAGAAACATTGATTTTGGAAGAAGAGAGTCAATCAAAAATGTTTGAAAAGGCAAAAGATCCTGAAGTTATTGCAAAGAAAATTTCTCATAAACCTATCGATTAAGAAAAATTAAATAGCCTAACTGATGATTTTGGAAAACGTTTTCCTCCACAACAAGAATTATCGGCTGAACAAGCATTTTGGTTTCATACGGTCAATCCTACCATTAAACCTTCTTACACACCACCTGTCATAGTGGATGTTCTCAGTGAACTACTTAAGGTGAGTTTGGTGAATGCAAGCCTTAAAAAGCTTAAATTCCACCTCACCTAGTTTGACTCAGTGGTAAAGAAGAGGACAACACCTAGTGCTCTTGAAGAAGGTGAATGGGGGTTTGAACATACAAAAACTATTTTTAACAATGAAATTATTCCATTTCTAAAATCTTTAAAAGACATCTTCAATGTGTTTGATAAAGATCTTCTAAATGAAATAACGGAAGTACAAACAGTTTTTGATCAAATGGAAGCGTCTGTTCAACAATTTTCAGTTGATAAAAAATGTTTAGAAATTGCTAAGAAAGAAATTCTTTTGGAAAATGATCAACTCTTACAAAAAATCATGTCTCAAGATGTTCTGATAACTGTGATGAATTCTATGTCTTTGAATAATAATTCTGTGAATATGGAAATGCTAAAGTGTGATTCGTGTGAAAAGGGTTTGAATCTTGATGCCGAGCTTTCCAAATCAAAACAAGCATATAATGATCTTTTGAAAAATCACTCACAACTTGAACATTGTATTTCTCTCGAAGTGTCTATGCAATTAAAACAAGAAGTTTTTCAAAACGATGAATCTTGCATTAATCAAAATGCTATTGAAATTCAAGAATATTTTGAAATAAATGATTTGAGAGCTCGTCTACAAGATAAAGACAAGACCATCTGTAAGTTGAAGGATACTATCAAATCTTTAAGAGAGAATACCAAGAAAGAGAACGTTAATCATGATAAATGGGAAATTGAGCCCATAAATAAGGAATTGCAAAATAGTGTGGCAACATTGCTTTCTGAGAATGAACATCTTTGTAATGAAATTAATCATGTGAAACAGGTTTTTAAAGATCAGTTTGACTCAATCAAACAGACACGTGTTCGTCATAAAGAACAAAGTGACTCTTTAATTAACAAACTGAACTTAAAATATGTGGAAATTAAGGATTTAAAAGCTCAAACTCAAGATAAGGTCTTTGTGATAATATCATTGAAAAACGATTTACGAAAATTAAAAAGGAAAGAAATTGTTGAAAATGTTGTTCACATACCTTCTGCCAACACTATTGCTTCGGGCATGTTCAAGCTTGATTTAGAACCGTTGCCTCCTAGGTTATTGCAAAATAAGGAAGTTCACATAGACTATCTTAGGAACACTCAAGAACAAGCTAATATTCTTCGAGAAATAGTTGAACAAGCTAAGGCAAAACAACCTTTAGATGGCGAGTTAGACCTTGCTTGTAAGTATACCACAAGAATTCAGGAGTTACTTGTATATGTTCAAGATACGCGCCCTAATGCGATAACACCTAATACTAGGAAGGTTGCTGTCACACCTATGAACAATGTCAAGAAAGTTAGGTTTGCTAAACCTCTCAAATCCTTAAGCAACAGTAAATAGGTAGAGTCTTCTAATACATCAGATTCTAACTGTAACACCCCCAAATTGGGTCGCAGCGGAATAAGGGTCCGGGGCGTGTTACTTCTCAGATCAATAACACAAGATATATATAGAACGACCAAAAAGTCGTTTTAAAACTGATACATTGGATTTAACAAATATTTGATACAAATAGCCCGAAGCGTTAACTTGTTCCTTATTATTATTACAAAGATACTGGTTCACAACACATGAGTTTCCCAAAACATAATACAACCATATCTTTAGCGTGACTTCCCAAAACAAAATCACCAATGTATCCTTGGCACCTTATGCTTACTGATCTCCTAAAAAACATTGCTTTAAAACTGTTTGGAAACCTACAGGTCATGTATTCACTGAAGTCGGATTTAAGTGGAAACCAACAGGTAGAACTTTCACTATAGTTGGTAACTCGTGCCCTTTAACTAGGTTCACCTCAACTAACGTAGTGCCTCCTAAGCAAAGCCACTTCCACTCAGATGAAAAACTAATACCAAAGATAAAGTCTATTTGCAGGAAACCCCCAAAATGTTAAAAACATAGGTTTGAGTAAAATAACTAAGATTGTAGAATCTAAGAATGCTAACCACTCGGAACCCGATTAAATATGGGGATCCAATTCAACAGATATTCTATCGTCTTCTTCTCTTGTCATGATAGGCTGTCCAGATTGTACTCTGGTATCTGGACTTCAGATGCTCAAAACACATGACAGGGAATCACTCTCAGCTCATGAACTTTGTCAGTAAATTTCTGGGTACTGTTAGATTCGGAAAGACCAGATTGAAGGAACATGGGTATGTGACTAGCAGCTGGGAAACGTATTATCTCTAGATTATACTACTTGAGGGTTGACAATAATTTGTTTTCTGTGGCAATTGTATGCGGATCTTGAAGTTGTGTTTTCGAAAAACACTTGCGTTATTCGAATTGGAAGGGTGTGATCTACTTTCAAGATCTCGAGAACACAAATTTTGTACACAATTTCATCTTGATACATGCTTAAATCACTCCGATCTGTCCTTCAACCAAACGTCAAAGACTAAGAGCTGGTTATGGCACCGTCGATTATCTCATCTCAACTTCGTTACTTGAACAAGCTAGCGAAGACGGTCTTCACGAGGAATTCCTAAGATTAAATTTCAGAAATATCATTTATGTTCAGCATGTGCATTAGGGAAAAGCAGAAAATCCTCTCATTACCCCAAAGCTGAAGACACTAACCAAAAGAAACTATATCTTTTGCATATGGATTTGTGTGGCCCAATGCGTGTGGCTAGTATTAACGGGAAAATGTATATCTTAGTGATAGTCGAAGATTACTCAAGATTTACCTGGGTCAGATTTTTAAAGACAAAAGATGAAGCTCCTGCGGCCATCATCAAATGTATTAAAAACATTCAAGTTCGTTTGAAAGCCACAGTCCGAAATGTTCGAACAGATAATGGAACCGAATTTGTCAATCAGACACTTCGTGAATGGTATGAAAATGTTGGCATCATGCATCAAACTTCTGTAGCTCGCACTCCTCAGCAGAACGGTGTTGTCGAAAGGCGAAATCGGACTCTTGTAGAAGCTGCTCGAACTATGCTGATATTTTCTAAAGTTCCATTATTTCTCTGGGCCAAAGCTATCAATACAACTTGTTATACCCAAAATCATTCTTTGATACGCCTCTGATACAACAAAACTCCATACAAGCTTATGCAAGATAAGAAACCGGACTTATCATTCTTTCGTGTCTTTGGTTCACTTTGTTATCCTACCAATGACCATGAGGATCTGGGTAAATTTGATGAAAAAAGCAGACATTGGGATTTTCGTTGGTTACATGCCTGCAAAGAAAGCGTTCAGAATCTATAGTAGAAGGACCCGAATAATTACTGAAACAATTCATGTAACGTTCAATGAGCTAATAGCTATGGCTTCTGAACAATTCAGTTCAGGACCCGGGCTTCAAGGAATGACTCCTGCTATATCCAGTATAGGACTTGGTCCAATCCTGTTTCTCAACAACCTTGCTTGCCACCAATAAGAGATGATTGGGATCGGTTGTTTCAGCCAATGTTCGATGAATACTTTAACCCTCCAACAATTGTTGTTTCTCCAGTTCAAGAAGCTGCTGCTCCAAGAGCTAAAGTATTAGCTGATTCTCATGTGTCAACTTCCATTGACCAGGATGCTCCATCAACAAGTATTCCCTCATCACAAGAACATGAACATTCTCTAATCATTTCTCAAGGTTTTGAAGAATCACCAAAAACACCAACATTTCATGATGATCCACTTAATGAATCTCCTCATGAAGACTCAACTTCTCAAGGATCATCATCTAATGTGAGACAACTCCACACTCCATTAGAACATGTTGGTAGATAGACTAAGGATCATCTTATAGCAAACATGATCGGTGATCCTTCTCGCTCTGTATCTACAAGGAAGCAATTCGAAACTGATGCCATGTGGTGTTATTTTGATGCCTTCCTAACTTCCGTAGAACCAAAAAACTTCAAACAAGCAATGACCGAACCATCATGGATCGATGCAATACAAGAAGAAATTCATGAATTTAAAAGACTTGAAGTTTGGGAATTGGTGCCCTGTCCAGATAACGTGTTCTTGATCAAACTTAAATGGATTTATAAGGTCAAGACATATGAATTTGGCGGTAAAGAATAAGGCTAGACTCGTTGCTCAAGGATTCAGACAAGAAGAAAGAATTGATTTTGAGGAATCATTTGCACCGGTTGCTAGAATAGAGGCCATTCGTATCTTCGTAGCAAATGCCGCTCACAAGAATATGACAATCTACCAAATGGACATCAAAACAGCTTTCTTGAATGGAGATCTCAAAGAAGAGGTCTATGTTTCTCAACCAGAAGGATTTGTTGATCAGGATAACCCATCGCATGTGTACAAGCTCAAAAAGGCTCTTTACGGTCTAAAACAAGCAAAGGACCACGTGCATTGGTAAATATATGTTTTCAACTTCCCTCCTTCTCAACAATTCTCCAAAGGTTGCAGTTGAAACCAATCACCACTTCACACGGCATGCTGGAAAACGACATATTACTGTACAAATTTATGTTGAAGAATAATATTTTCATCATCTAATACTTATCCATAATGTGATGAGTTTGCTAACAGATACCAATAATTCAAGATGTCGATGATGGGCAAATGTCATTCTTTTTAGGATTACAAATATCTAAGTCCAGAGGCACTTTATAACCAATCTCAAATATGCTATGAAATTGTTAACAAATATTGTTTGCATTCTACTACTGATTCTGTCGACACAAAACAACCCATGATTGAAAACAAGAAAACTGGATGAGATCTATAGGGCGGAAACCAGATTGATGCTACTCTTTACCGGGCATATTAGATCTTTACTGTATCTTACATCAGTAGACCTGACCTTTAACTATGTTGTCTGCTTATGTGCCGGTACAGGCTAATAGCTACCGAAAGCACTTACTAAGCGGTGAAATGGATCTTTCGATACTTAACAGAACTCATTTCACATGGGTCTACTGGTACTCGAAGGATACCGATATGTCAACTCACGCTTATGCAATGCCGATCACGGGGGGTGTCAGACACTAGACGTAGTACACCGGAAGCGCTCATTCTATAGTGATAAACTTGTTAGCTGTCGTTCAAAGAAACAAAAAAGCACTGCTATCTCGAGACAGAGCTGAATATATTGCCTTGTCTGGATGTTGCTCGCAAATTCTATGGATGCGTTCACAACTAACCGACTATGGCTTTTAATTCAATAAGATCCCTCTGTACTGCGACAACAAGAGTGCGATTGCTTTATGCTGCAACAATGTTCAACATTCAAGAGCAAAGCACATCGACATTCGCTACCATTTCATAAAGGAGCAAGTGGAGAATGAAATCGTGGAGCTATACTTTGTCCGGGCTGAATACCAACTGGCTGACATCTTTACTAAACCTTTGCCTCGAGAAAGATTCAACTTCTTGATCGATAAGCTCGGTATGAGAAGCATGTCTCCGAAAACGTTGAAAAGTCTGGTAGAGGAAACGAACGAGTGATGGTGGTAACTCATATCCTGTATATATGTATATATAAAAACATAAAAAATCAAAAAAGATTTTTTATAAACTTTTTCAAAAACAAAAGAAAAAAGTAAAAAATCAGAAAAATATAAAAATATGTATCTCTGGCATGTCTTCTGAAAATCGATAACATTTACGGCCTTAGAAATGTCATTTAATAATGATACGAGGCTGTAAATAAAGTTCGAGCAGAAGTTTCAAAAGCTTTCAAAACATGCCAAAATGGCTTGCTATTATTTCCGATAGTAACCCGGTCTTCATCTTCAAGGCAAGTATGTCGTCATAAAGACAACTTGACATCACAACGGGAAATTTATTTTTCTCGGAATGAATAACTTTATATTCATTCAAAGACTTGTGATTACTTTGCATTACAACCCGTGCTTCCTTTATTCCATAAATGTACGTATCAGTGCGCTTATGTGTCAAAATAAGAGAAATCTTATTTTCTTGGGTGTTGATTTTCGAAATATACAATAATCATTTTTCAGATTCAACAAATCATCATTTTTTTAAGACAATTTTGATCCATCAAATAACGACTACAGCTCTTTCAATAAAAATGGGTCATTATTTAAGGGGGATAAATTTTCATCAAATAATATTTTAAAATGGTCTTTTAAAATAAGTAACGGAACAATCGGATAAAGTTTTTAATAATGACGGATCACAATTTCAAGGGGAGTTAATTTATATTAACTATAAGTGCTTTAGATGTCATTTATTTCAATCTTTAGGGACTTATTTGCAATTTAAGACTTAGTTGATTCTCACAGAATAGATTTAAGCTTATCATTCTTCGAACACGATCTCAAGTATATGTGCGTACCAAGTTTTGCTGATTCTGAGGTATCGAAACCAGCAAGGGGGAAGGAACAGATATACAAGAAAGATAATGAGTACAATTGATAGAATTCATACCCTATTCTTATTTTACGTCATTCCGGGAAGACAAAAGTCATTACCGCAGAGAAAATCAGTGTTTAACTTGTTACTTTCGGGTGCTTTCTTTCAACTACATGGGGGTAGATATATCTTGTGATTTCAAGTATGCGTCATTTAAGATAGTAGGGGGAAGTGTTGTAAGAAGATTTATTCTAAGAGTGAGAAGATTGGTTACTGATTCAATAAATGCTTCCTCAAACGGTTAATCTCCAAGCTTAATTTTAAAAGGAGTAGAAATATTTGATAAAAGAGGTACACATAGGTTTGATAAGTATGATGATTCCTTAAGATATTCAGTATTCTGCAGAAAGAAATGAGTACATTTGGGACTTAGTTGACTTAGGTGTTTTCATTTTGACTACTTAGAGGGAATAATTGTGACTTCCGAGGCTTAGTTGACTTTGGTGTTTCAATTTATATCATCTCTATCATGTAAGGAGAAATACGAACATCCGAGACTTAATTGACTTTAGTGTTATGGTTTTGAATTAATTGTGTACTTCAGATGTCTGGGTTTTTTACATCAAGACATCTTAATGCGGCCCGCAAGAAATCTGTGTATCTATTCAAGAAAGGATTGCTGATTTAGGGGGAAGCTAAGACAACTTCTTATGAGAGACTACGGGGAAGACCTACGGCTATTACAAAGAACCATATGATTCTATCATATGATGTTCTCATCATTCAGGTCAAACCTCGTACATAATAATTTTGTGAATATATAAATATGTAGTGTAGACTTAAAATTAGGCATATATAATGTTTGAGTAAGAATTTTCAAGAATTTCTTAGTAAATTCAAAAATTATCAAATTAACATACTCAAACACCATATAATACCCTCATAATTTAAGGGGGAGCATTAAAAATGTTCTTAATGCGGCTTGTTAATAATTAGACATTTTTCCCCGAAAGCAGTTATATTTGAATCAATTGATATCCAAAATATCAAGAGAATTAATATTTTTGATAAGGGGAGAAAATATGATTAATATATATGGCTAATAATATGATTTTTATGATCTCAAGTGTACGCTTTCCCATATATGTGCTAAACTCTTTCGATTAATCGATGCACATATGAAGGGGGAGCAAATGGTTACGTGATTGACTGAAATATAGAAGTACCAAAGACCGACCATTTAAATTACCGTATTGGAGTTATAAGGTGGTTAAGTTTAGGTATCCATTCCCATGATACAGCCAGAACCTGAGGGATCTACCCAGGGATATTCCACTAGATAGTTTAGTAGTCCTTAGGTATGAAAAAAGGAGTAAAAGTGAGAATAAGGAAAAAGTGCCGACTGAGATGGAGCTAGTACTGGAGCAAGCCCAACAAAGTTCTAGTTATGAAGTCTCGGTAAGCGCTGATGAGGTTGAAGAATTAAAAAGAAAAGTTAAGATAAAGGGTGAAAAGAAAGAAGCACTCCTTACACTTAGGCAGAAACCGGGTCAATACATTTGCTGTCTAGAATCACAAAGATGATTGCTGACATTGAAGACTGACATCATGAACCCAGTGATGCAATGCATAACCCTTCCTAACCACTCAGAATCTCTTAAAAGATTTTTGTTTCATTTCTCACAGAGATTACTCGCATTTCTATCAACTTTCTCACCCCGAGTTAGTTGGTATTGAAAAGGTGGCAGTCTGCTCCAGCCTCTGATCACTAAAACCAAAGTGCACTTTGAGTCTAGATCCAAGAGATCATCCATAAATCTCATTAGGAAACTTGTCAAATCATGCTTGCTAGGTCACACAATGTGAATAAAAAGTTAACATATTAAGAGTCCTACGCATTATCCTTGTGATTTTGCCAGAACATCCGAGTGATATCATTCATAATGAAGATGGAAATCCTGCTTGAGCCAACATCAAACAAGATCATGGTAGGTGACGTATGCGATTCTATATGAATCAAACTTATGACAACTGGAAAGAAACAATGGTGCAATTCTATAAGAATCAAACTTGTTTTAGGTTATGAATTGACAATTGCTGATGAATTTTTGAAATGATTAACACTCTCGATGTGTCACAAAACCACTTTAGTAAGTGACACGTCGATTCATTTTTCAAATCAAATTTTACTTCAATCGGTGAGATAGTAACTCGTTGGTTCACTCTTATTG
>BQNB010126202.1:0-19638 GCA_026074375.1 Tanacetum coccineum
AAGAGCGTGAAAAGTCAAAAAGTCAAAGTCAAAGTCAACCAAAAAGTCAACCAAGTCAAAGTCAAAAGTCAAAGACGAAGAAGAAATGTTAAATGGGCCAACCCGTACCCATTTAAACATTATGAAGACCAAATAACCAGAAACCCCTTTTATAACAAAAGCCCAATACTAAGCCCAATCCCACTTAACAGCTATAACCATAAACCCATTAACCCCCTTACACCGTTAGTCCTTAAGGACTTACAACGTCAGTCCAAAAGGACTAACGGTGCAAACATATACCAAAAACAAGGGATTAACCCCGTTAAAAATCAAAAAAACACTATAGATCTTCCTCAAACCCATTTCTCGCCACCTATCCCTTTCACCTATCACTCTCACCCTCATCCCCAAACGAACCCCACAATCAAACCCCACACCACAAAACACCAATTCCACCTTGGCAATCCCCTTAGACATCATTCGTCAATGGAAGAAGACAAAGAATGGATGGTTGAGATCAATGAACTTGGTGAACACTCGAGATTGATGGCCAGGATGAGTTTATGACTTACTCACACAACCTGGCTCACTCACATAACTAGCACATTGAAGACCCTTGGGATATCGAGTTTATGACCTTGAAGAATTCTATATAAATAGGGCACTTTGTAAGCCTTTGGAGCTTCGAGTTTAATTTTCAGCTTATATTTTAAGTCTTTTTAGCTTATTGTACTGTTTTATTTTAGCCTTGTACTGTTTTATCAAGTTTAATGAAATTTAAGTTTTGATGTTAAAATTATTTTTAAGATTAATGCTTTTATGTTTTAAAAAAAATGTTTGATAAGCTCACAAAAGCTCCTTTTAACTCATACTTAAGCTGTTGACTTAAGCACTACAAGTTTTTCCATAACTTATAGTTTTTAAGTCTTGTTACCAAAAATCACCATAAAAATATCATGAATAACTCTGGAGCATGGTGTATTATGGATGGCCATAGGTTAGTGCTTATGTGGATAAGCTATAGGTTGTGTTGAAAGTTGTTTTTGGTCCTGAAATCATAAGCAAAAGCTTTGGCTAACCTGTGAGTTTAACTTTACAAATTCTGTCAAAAACTGCTTATCTACTGCTTTCTTATTTAAAACTGCTTATCATCTATTTATTTATGCTCTAATATGCTTATTATTGTCTGATCTTGCTGTTTAGTGCTTATTTGTAGCTCAAATCGTCATTAATCTAAATATGTCATAAAACTGTCTTAAAACCATCAAAAATTATGCATTAGTTTAAATCTTATATAAAGGTACTGTTTGATCATAAAAATTTATTTATTGAACTTGTTATAAGCTGTGTGATATCTGGTATTATTGATTTGAGCCCTAAAACTCACTTTTATAAGCTAAATATGAGCTTGTTGATAAGCTCTAAGAGCCATTTGTGCCCTTGTTTAAGCAAAGGGCTTTGTAAGTTTCTTATTTTCAAGTTCTATCTCATTAACTGTCATTAGCTTATTGTACTGCTTATTTCTGTCCTAATCTTGCTTATTTATGCTTATTCATCATGTTTTTGCTTATTATACTTGTTTTAAAGTTTGTAGCTCATGTGGTTAAGTTTTAATGAAATCTTGTTTTTTATAGCTTAAAACTGCTTGATCTTTATAGCTTATCTAAAGTGCTTATTTCTTATTAAAATTTGCTTAATATTGCTTATATAACTTATTGAACATCTGGTCTTGTTATAAAGTTGTTTTAAAACTGATTTGATAAGTCAAAAATGGTTTATAAGTTTTTAAAGGGGTGTTTGGCACAAGCAGTACTAACCCATGGTTAGTATTGTTTGTTTTATTTTGACCTATTTGGGAACTTTAGAAATCATATTTGAGTTCTTTAAATCTGTTTTAGGTGTTTGTTTCAGTTTAGAATTGAGTTTTAAGGAATTGTGTATGCTTATCTTAAATCTGTGGTTTAAAAAAAATAGTTTAGCATAGCTTATTTGCTTAGCTTTTGATTAGGTTCTTTTAAGTGTCATTTTCATGCTTGTTTTATGTTTAAAATGCAGTAGAATAGGTTAGGTTAAAGGTCCTTTTAGCTTATTTAGCTTTGGTTAGAGCTTATTTAAGCTTTTTAGCATTTTTAGTTTAGGATTTTAAGTTTTAAAGTTTTTTTGAGTAATTCTATCATTTTAGGCTTGTTAGCTTATTTGTTTTTGCTTATTTTTGTTCCTTAATGCTTATTAGGTGTAGCTTATTGGTTGATGTTAGCTTATTTGCTTATTATTAGCTATTTGAGTCTTAACATTGCTTAACAGTTAGCCATTTAGTCTTAGCGTAAAAAAGCAGTCAGCTTATTTTTGCTTATTTTCGTGCTTATTTGTGGTTTGTATAAAAAGTCATTTTTCAAAAGTTGCTTATTTTTAGGTCCTTTAGCTTTTTCAAAAAGAAATTTTCAAAAAAAAAGGGAGTAGGGAAGTCAGGGGTGAGCAAGGCTCGAACCCCTGACCTCTACCCACTCAACCTTTATAACTTAACACACACACTCCACACCACTAGCGCCCTTGGGTCTTTTCCGTTTTCTTTTGCATCTTTTATTCTTTTAACCCATTTTTAGCCAGTTAGCTTATAAGCCCTTTTCTGCTTATTTCGTAGCTTATTTGATAAGCTGTGTTCACCATTTTATTTTTCTTAGGATTATCTTAGTTCAAGCCACTTTTTGTAATTTTTTTAGAATTTTTATAAATAGTTTAGTATTTTTAATATTTAATTTAGATAAAAATAGTTTTTAATTCATAATAAATTAAATAAAAGTCAAAAAAATATAATTCTTTTTTTATAAAATTTTCTTTTATCATTTAGGTCATTTTAAAATTAATTTTGATTTCGTAGGGTTAAATTTGTAAAATTTAGTTTTTTAAAGAACGGGATTAGGATCCCGTTATCGTTTTTAGGTTTTAAGCTTTAATTGCTCTCGTTTTTAGTTTGCCTTTACTTGTTTGTGTACTTTATTTGTAGAAATAGAATTCAAAGCCCATTTGTGATTATTCAAGCATTATTCCACACATGTTACCTCAATTTTTCATTCACATCTCGTCGGGACACGACCCGGGAAGGTTTTTAGGATTTTGCTTTGGTCAAAAGTGATTATCTTTTAAAAGCCTTACGGAATTCTTATCTCTCTATTATTGATCTCATCCTTATTATATATTTATATTATATTTATATATATAAAGTGGGTAATCAAAACTCCTTATGAGCTTTTCAAAGGTAAAAAACCCTCCTTAGAATATTTTAAAATGTTCGGTAGTAAATGCTTTATTCTTAATACCAAAGATTAATTTAACAAAATTCGACTCTAAATCAACCGAAGGTACATTTCTAGGATACTCTCCTAATAGTAAAGCTTACGTAATTCTAAATAAAGAAACCATGAGAGTAGAAGAATCTCTCAATGTAAAATTTGATGAAAGTCCTCCTCCTAAATCACCACCTTTAGTAGATGATGATATTCTTGAAAATGATATCATAGAAAATCAAGATAAAGACCTAGAAATCAAGGAAAATGAACCATTAAACAAAGAAATCACAAACATCAAAAACTCTAAAGATCATCCCATAGAAACCATCATAGGAAGTCTTAATGAAAGAACTCTAAGATCTCAAGTTCAAAATCAAAGCAACTTCTTTTGTTTCGTTTCCTCCGTAGAACCCAAAAACGTTAAGGAAGCCATACAAGACGAAAGTTGGACTATGGCTATGCAAGAAGAACTAAATCAATTTAAAACAAATGACGTATGGAGTCTCGTTCCCCCACCTAGAAACCAAACCATCATAGGTACAAAATGGGTCTTTAAAAACAAACTCGACGAAAATGGTGTCGTTTCTAGAAATAAAGCAAGACTCGTCGCGCAAGGGTATAATCAACAAGAAGGAATAGACTTCGATGAAACCTATGCCCCCGTGGCAAGATTAGAATCTATAAGAATCCTTCTTGCGTATGCTTGTGCTCACAACTTCAAGCTTTATCAAATGGATGTCAAAAGTGCTTTTCTAAATGGTTTTATAAATGAAGAAGTCTATGTCGCTCAACCTCCTGGATTCATAGATTTCGAAAAACCCAACCATGTTTTCAAACTCAAAAAGGCTCTATACGGTCTCAAACAAGCACCCAAAGCTTGGTATGATAGACTTAAGGCCTTTCTCATTGATCATAAGTACACCATGGGATTAGTAGATAACACTTTATTTACTAAGAAAAGAAACTCACATATCATCATCGTTCAAATCTATGTGGACGACATCATCTTCGGATCAACTTATCAAGAGCTTTGCGATGATTTCTCAAAAATCATGCACGATGAGTTTGAAATAAGCATGATGGGTGAATTAAATTTCTTCCTTGGTCTACAAATTAAGCAACTAGAAGATGGAATCTTTTTCAACCAATCTTAATATGTCAAAGAAATGCTAAAGAAGTTCGGTCTTAAAGACTCCAAACTAATCAAAACTTCTATGTCATCCGAAACCAAGCTCACTCGTGATGAAGACGGGGAACCCATTGACGACACTAAATATCGTGTCATGATTGGCAGTTTACTGTATCTAACAGCCAGTCGCCCGGACATCATGTTTAGCGTTTATCTTTGTGCCCGATTTCAAGCAGCACCAAAAACTTCCCACATTGAAGCGGTAAAAAGAATCTTTAGATACATCAAAGGTACGTCCCATCTAGGCTTATGGTATCCTAAAGGAACCGGTTTAAAAACCATCATCTATGCTGATTCTGACTATGCGAGAGACTATGTCGATCGCAAAAGCACTAGTGGTGTATGTACATTCATGAGCTGTTGTCTCACATCATGGTTCTCCAAGAAACAACCCGCCCTAGCTATCTCAACCACCGAAGCCGAATATGTTTCCACTGGAAAAGCGTGCCAACAAGACTTATGGATGAAACAAGCTCTAGTTGATTATGATATTAAATTAGATGACATACCCGTTCTTTGTGACAATAAAAGGGCAATAGACCTAGGTAAAAATCCCGTTCTACTCTCTCGTACCAAACATATAGAAATTCGACATCATTTCCTTCGTGACAATGTTCAAAAAGGGAATATCACCATTGAAAAAGTCGCCTCCAAAGATAACATAGCCGACATCCTAACCAAACCCCTTAAAAGAGAACCCTTCAACCTTCTTAGACTAGGACTCGGGCTCCTAGAACCAAATGCTTAAGGACAACACTCTTCTCTTTCGAGTCAAGACATTTTTTTATTGATTAATACAAATAAAAATACTTTGTGTGTCATGCCACTTGAATGTATACAAAGAAACACATGGTCAATATGTCGTTTCAAACACATTCAATTATGGTTACATTAAAAGGAGACTTAGGGGTTTTCTTAATTTTTTTTTCTATTGAGTCAAGAAAACCGCATCTCCAACATATAAAAAAACAACAAATTTTTTCTCAGTTCGGCGGTACCATTGGCTTTCAAAGCCGGTTCCCTTCGTCCAAAAGCACCGGCAGAACCGCCTGCACTAAATATAATATTTTTTTTTTTAAATTACGATTTTTTCATCTCCATTTTAATTTTTTTCTCCTTGTCACATCACTCAGATCCTAGTTATAGTAGTTGACCTTGAGCATAATCTA
Source organism: Tanacetum coccineum (assembly GCA_026074375.1). NCBI lineage: Eukaryota > Viridiplantae > Streptophyta > Magnoliopsida > Asterales > Asteraceae > Tanacetum > Tanacetum coccineum. The sequence continues at coordinate 5,628 of BQNB010126202.1, forward strand.
ATCATTAGATTATATCCATTATAACAAGAAATACATTAAATCACTTTAAATTTCTCCTATAAAAGGAGCTCATCCAAAGTTCTAACATCACCAAATATCTTAACAATGCCTAAAGATAAGAAAACTAAAAAACCGCTAGAATTAGTGTTCGACCATGTTGTTTTAACAATCCTTGAACATCGTCGCCACCTTATCAATCTCTTTCACCACCAACGGATTATGTATCGGCACCTCCACCAACCTCTCCAACTTCTATTCCACCACTCTCACCGATCATCTCTCCGGCATCCTTTAATAACAATCTTTTGCTCACTCCTAAATCAACTCCTCCACCATTGACCTCACCACCTCCGGCACTAACTCAACCTTCAAAACTCACATCACCATTAGACATCAATCTTGATCCCATTGAAATTTTATTCTTTACTCCTCCTACCTCTCCTCAAGCCTTTCTTGACTCCTTCGGAGAACTTCCACCCTCGACAACTAATCCTCCACTGCCTCGACCATCATTTGACACCATTAAGCGTATGGCTAATGATCCACCTCCCATTCCACACATTGAGTTAACCTTTCCCTCTCCCACTCCAGACATGGAACCACCTCTTCCACCATTACCACCACATCTTTCATCAAATCTACCCTCGATCAACCCACCACTTCCGCCATTGGGACCTAATAATCCTTTCCCCATGCTAACTTACGAAATGTTTTGTGAGCATTGCCAACGAACTCAAGCCATCGTCGACAACTTCCAAGGAAAAGTGAGATTCATTCTCAACCACATTCTTGATCGACTCAATGTTCTTTTGCATAAATTTTAGAATAAAATTTAGAAGTAGAATAAAATAGTTGATTCGTTAAGAATCTCTTTTATTATGATGTAATGTCCTTAATGTTCTCGTTTCTATGAATAAATATTTGTCTTGCTTCCAGCTTTGAACCTATTAATAATGTGTGATCATTCAAAAAATATGATTAAAATTCGAAGGATTTGACTTTCCAAAAGTCAGTCGGTTCTGTCCGATAACAAGTCGGTTCCATTCAAGGAACAGAACCGGCCAGTCGGTTCTACAGAAGCAAAATTTTGCTTTATGTCCACTCACCTTTCTTTTGTAGGTATCCACATAGCAAGGGGGAGCATATCCAATTCTATTTAAGTTGTTTGTTTTGCAAATTTCTATGCACCTCTCAAGGGGGAGCTTACCGATTATACTAGAATGGGCAAACCTAGGTTAACCTATTCTATCTTTTTGTTTCAACAAAAAGGGGGAGAAGAATAATGGATTAAAATAAATCTCAAACCATTGAAAATTAGTCATTGTATTTTAAATCATTATGTTTTGTCATTAATAAAAAGAGGGAGATTGTTAATACAAATAAACCCATAAAATATGTTTATTTGTATCTCACGTCCTTCCTAGTTTTATTGATGACAAAATATAAAGAAACATTGTGCTAAAACCATCTCTAAAAATATAAGCTTTTAGAGAATCACAAAGTGTCTTAAAAATGTGTAAACATTATTTTATATAAACCTAAACTATACACAAAAATATTTTCTAATTTCTCTTTTATTTACATCTTACATGAGCTAATCAAATGCAGCAAATCCAAGGGTAATCTTACAAGATTTCACATGATCTCTCAAGATTTTTCAAATCAAAATTCGGATTTGGTTACTGTAGGCAAGTTCCATTGATTTTGGCTGCCGGTTCCATTCATCAACAGAACCGGGCTACATTATTTTTTTGGCTATAAATATCAAGCCATTTCTCATATTTTCTAACACCTTCTCACTCAGAAATACTCTCTAATCATCTGATCTTTCTCTCTATTTCTTACATAGTTTCCTTTAGCATTTTGTAAGTAATTTACTTCAAAGAAGAAAATTGACAAACACCCCTTCGAGACGATCATGTTTCAAGCATCTTGTTTCGAATCTCTATAGCATCATCAAGATCACTTTGCTGAGTCTTGAACATCATATTGTAGTTGTTAGTTACATTTATCATTGTAAATCAAGTGTAGTAGTGTTGGTTTGATTCTACCGTGTGAAGTATCCGGTATTTAGCTTTGTACCATAAAAGAGGTATAAGCAACATTGTGAGGCTTCTTCGCCGGTTGAAAGGAGTTTGGTGACTAGTGTTTACAAACTCTCAAGTAGGTGACTTGGGGAGTGGAGTAGGGCAAGGAAGGTGTCCTTGTAGCTGAACCACTATAAATACTTGTATCTTGGTTATCTCTTTCTAACTCTCCATTTATTTGTTTTCTTACGTCATATACCAATACCAATATCATAATCATTTCACGTATAGTTTCAAACAATTTAAAAGATAACAATTAATCAAGAAAACTATTCAATAACCCCCCTCCCCCCCCCTCTTTTTCTACAGTTTTCCCAAAATAAAATCAATTGCACAAACAATATGCAGTACGTAGATAGGAAAACTTACCAATTTTTCTAGTATTGAATATTTGGGTCCATTATCTGGTAGCATGTCAAGATCGCGACAGACATCATTAGAGAACTGAACTAGTGTTTACAGCTACACAACTTTCTTGTAATGAGTATAGAACAGAATCTATTAATATTATAACCTTTAACTTAGGCTAGCACTAAAAAACAGGCAGCTCTTGCTATTTAGTTGTACATTTTGATCCATTACTGATTGCTCATTTTGCCCCAGCTTGACCCATTACCCAACCCCCTGACTTACTTCACATTTATGCTCTGATCTTGGTTAAGGTTTGTTATTCGCATTAGAGGTTAAGGTAACTACTTGTTCCATTTTCCAAGTCATATCTGATCTTAATAAGATTTATGTGGCTTTCTACTTCCTCAGGCTAGCCATCATGTAAAAGATGATAGGTTCAAGATTATCGGATTGAATGGTTTTCTAAGTAAAACTGAGAATCTGATATGAACTCGGTTTGAGCTGTTGAAAGAATATATATTAAGAATAAAAAGGACATGTAAAGTTTTTAACCTTAATGGTTTCTTTGTAAACTGTGTTTCCTTGTATCACTATCGATTGTGTGGGATAAAGATGATCAATACCAAAATACGTTTTTATTAGACTTGCAATATTAAGTACATATATTGTGTTGAAATCAAATTAGAGGCAAAATGGACTATAAGCTTTACTTTTGTTTTACTTGATAAGGGAAAAATGACCAGAATATAAGTGAATTATACACTATTTGAGGGGGTGGATAACTACCTGTGCTAATGGTGATATATGTGGGCTCACATCACCCTTAGCCTCCGTGTGTGCAGTTGTGCACCAAGTCTCAGCTCTATACAAAAAAATGGTACCCTGATATTTAGAAAATCGCGTTCATTAGCTTATAAGCGCACTTATCAACTTTAGTTTATGGCTTAATAAAGTAAACCCATATTTACATGAATATACGCATTAGATGTAAAGTCAACTGTGGGAAAAGTCTGTGTTTATACATGTTGTAATTCACCTACAATTCAAACTCACACTACAACTTTTCGACAGAAAGAATTAATAAATAAATAAAAACATACCTTTTTATAAAATTGACGTTAGCTGACATGGCAGCTGAATAAGAAGCCTTTTCGCCTCCCTCCTGGTAATCAAGAAGCTATTCCTTGTAACCATCGTCATCGTTAATCTCAGTTTCCCTATCACAGCTACCAACGGTTTCAATAATTAGACCGATGTAAAGTTTTCAACATAAGAGATTTATACATTAGACGATAAAACCTGAGCTCGTTTTCATTATCCATTAACAATGGCTTTAGTGCACTCCTCAACTCCTCCTGTTGCTCAGACTATTGCTCAGGACATAGCTCCAATATACTACGTTCTGATCAACTTCTTTGATAATTTCTTCCAAATGGATATAGTCAACTCCAAACTCCTTGGAGGCCTGTTAGAGTTTATCTCGGGTAATATAACCACTGTCATCTTTGTCAAAATATGAAAAAGCAGATGATAAATGATCCTCCCTAATCCCTATCAACTTTGGAAAAATGTAGTGTAGCGGCTACAAATTCGTCATAGTCAATTGTACCATTGTTATCAATATCCGCCTATGACAAAAAAACAGCATATGCTTCAATAATAAAGTCAATGTTCACGTATAAGTTGAGGTATAATGCATACTTACAGACAGCATTAGACCATGAATGCTAGATTCATCTAGATCGAAAACGTTACGTGGCGAGGTGTTTGGAATTATAAGTACAAAACAGTAGAAGTTTATGTATAACAATATAAAACATTAGTATGGCAAGCTCAAGATGACCAAACATCACTAAATGCGGCTATCTTCAGTTTTCCTCATTATGTGGTTTCACCATGTTCTATAAGCACATTAAAATTTATACAGCGTGTTCTCCATGACGCTTATGTTGACACTCGATCTTTTTCTCGTATATCGAGAGTATCAAGAACTCGGAAATAGACTATCCAACCCATATGTTCAGGCCAAAAAGTATAAATTGACCAACTTGTGACCCATAGTTTTACTTCACATCACTCTTTCATGGCTATCTGTAACAACAAAAAAGGTTTCAGAATTTCCACATGCTAAAAGGGTAAGTTGAAAACTCATAATAATAGGAAAAAAAAGCTTTTTAAAAATGGAAGTAAAACCAAAGCGATGAGAGACAATAGAATGATTAACATATTTATACGAACAGGAAAAAATGAAGCTCAAGACCAGTTTACAAAAATGAAGCTCAAGACCAGTTTTAAAAAAATGATTGCTATTAAAAGTCGGGCGCCTTAATTCTCATATGCAAGAAACTGTAAAGTCTAATTGAGTGGCAAATTTTTATTAGAAACATCATATTTAAGCACTCACTAACCAGATGTTTAATTAAATAACCAAGGTCAAGATTCTACCTTTGTACGTCTGTGTTGTTGTCCTCAATTCTTTACACATACCAGTTAGCGCTCCTAGTATACCCTGATGTATGACACAATAACACATGCGTATAAATGAACAAACCGATTATAAACAGATTAATGACCTTATATATAGAGAAAGCAATTATCAAAAAGCATAATGATGCACTAATAGTTGGACTCATAATGAACCAAACATATATGATGCTACCATTAATCACTTGAAAATGTTCGCAGAATGTTTATTGTTAGGAACACGAAAAGTGTTGGTCACTTCCATTATATTACTAGATAGCTCTTATAGCAATATTTGGAACCTTACTAGGCTAGTTAGTCCAAGGCCCATGGAAAGCCCATGAAAGCCAAGGCCTAAACAGGCCACTAGGAGGTATTTAAACCCTTTCCATGCTATGGAAAGGGTGTTGGTTGTTCATTTTCTCACATAGTTAATCTAATATTCTTTCTTTGTTTCTCTCTCTAAGTGTTCATCCAACTACCTCTCTTTCTCTCTCTAAAAACCCTAATCGAATCCTTACCTATTATGTGTTAAGATGGCCTACAATTAGTATCAAGAACTATGGGTGTTTGTGAAGGTTTTCTGTGCGTTTGTTACTCATTTTATTCATGTATTTTGGTTTGAACCACTCTAATAGTTTTCACTTTTTGAGGGTTTAAAAACCATAAAGTTTTAAACTTGCGTCTTTATTTATCTTAGTTTAGGCTAGAAATACGAGAAAATCTTTGAAAACCCATAAATTTTTTATCTTTTTGAGTCTTTTTTGTTATAAAAAGGGTTTTGTACCAAGAATCTTGATTTCAAATTTTTCATGTCTAAAACGTTAAAGTTTTGTGTTTTAAGGTTCTAATAATCTTAGAATAGGTTAAGAATACAAGAAAAATCAGGGTAAAAAAACGTCAAAAGTGAGTCTTTTTAAAGATTTGTAGTTTTGGAAGGCATCGAAGTGGTATAGCGAAGTCTGCGTTTTATGTATTATTTTACTTGTTTTAGGCGAATTATACGTAATTGCTCAGGCGAAGTATACGTTTTTACTCAGGCGCATTATACATATTTTGTCAAAGGTAATTTATACGTGTTTTTACTTAGGCGATCTATACGTATTTTGTCAAAGGCGAATTATACGTGTTCTTTACTCAGTGCGATTATACGTATTTTTGCAAAGGCGATTTATACGTGGTTCTTTACTTCAGCAATTTAACGTATATTGTCAATGCAATTATACAAGTTCTTTAAGTCAGGCGATTTTAACGTAGAGTATCATAGGCGATTTAGAACTGTTTCTTTTACGTCGGGCGGAATTATACGCTACTCATTACTTAGGGGATTTATACATCATCTCTTAAGGCGATTTATACATAATCTCTTAAGGAGATTTATACATCATCTTTAGGCGATTTATACATCATTTGCTTGGGTGAAGTATAATACGATTTTATTGGGAGAAACTATAACACTTTTCATAGGAGAGAATTACACGGTTGTTCTTTGATTTGTAAAATCTTATGAAAAATTGATTTCCTGGTTTTATCAAGAGTTATAAAATCCTGTGTATTCCAAAGACTCAATTACATTAATCAAACCTCACTTTAACACAACAACCTCTAATCACTGTTCGATCATCATTTATCTTTTCACATATCAAATTAACATAGATTCAATGATTCCAAATGGACAAAGGAATACTCTTGCTGAGTACATGATACTCTCTGGTGCTGACAATCGTCCACCAATGTTAGACAAAGACCTGTATGATTCTTGGAAAAGTAGAATGGAACTATACATACAAAACAGAGAGCACGAAAGAATGATACTTGAATCAGTTGAACATGGTCCACTTATTTGGCCTACGATTGAAGAAAATGGAGTGATCAGAACAAAGAAATATGCTGAATTGTCTGCTATAAAAAAATTCAAGCTGATTGTGATATGAAGGCAACTAATATCATTCTTCAAGGTCTACCAATTGATATCTATTCACTTGTTAATCATCATAGAGTTGCCAAAGATCTATGGGAAAGAGATCAACTTCTAATGCAAGGTACTTCATTGACTAAGCAGGAAAGGGAGTGTAAACTGTATGATGCGTTTGATAAGTTTGCTCACATCAAGGAGGAATCACTTCATCACTATTACTTGAGATTTACTCAGTTAATCAATGACATGAACGTTTACAACATGAAACTGGAGCAATATTAAGTCAATACCAAGTTCTTAAATAGTCTCCCACTTGAATGGAGTAAGTTTGTGACTGATGTCAAGCTTGTAAAAGATTTGCATACTACCAACTTTGATCAGCTTCATGCATATCTTCAACAACACAAACTCCATGCAAATGAAGTCCGTATTATGAGTGAATGCAATCCAGATCCACTTGCACTAGTTACAAATCATCAGATGATGCCACCTCACTTCAACACTTATTAGTCATCATATAATAATCCTCAGTTTCAACAACAGTTTTCACCACTTTATCCTCAACCATCTTAGTGCTTACCATTTCAGTCTCTTAATGATGGATCAATTCATCCCCCTCAACATTACTCATCTACTTATCCATCACAACATCAATTCAATTATTCTTCTATTCCATCATCACATCCATATCAGTCTCAAATGAATCATCAAAGCCTTCGTTTCTTAAATTTGCTTATCAATCCTCTCAAGCTTTCTACACAAACTATGACTAAGTTACCTTTTGTGACTCAGCCTTGTGTTCCTGTATGTCTCCAGGAGATAACCTATACACTTGTCTCCAATAAGGCAATGGCTTTTCTAGCAGTTGTAGCTTCTTCAAGGTTTCCTTCAACCAATAATCAACTCAGAACTTAATCTAATCCGAGAAACCAAGCTACTATTCAAGATGGCAGGGTCACAATGCAAACAAGTTTAAGGGAGGCAAGGGCAAAGTTATTCTGATAATGTTTATAAGGGTAATGCTACTAGTTCTATGGATATAATTGCAATGGAACAAGAACGGTTGTAAATCGACAAATTGTCAAGGTGAAGGACATATGGCTAGGCAATGCACTCAGCCTAAGCGACCAAGGAATGCTACATGGTTTAAAGACAAAGAAATGTTGGCTAAAGCTCAAGAAGCTGGACAAAATTTGGATGAAGAGCAACTCGCATTTCTTGCAGATCCAGGAGTTCCAGACGGTCAAGCTGTTCAGACAATCATTCCAAACAATGATGCTTTTTAGACTGGGGATTTGATACTTATGATTCTGACTGTGATGATATCTCGAATGCATAAGCGGTTCTCATGGACAGTATTTACAACTATTGTTCTGACGTTATCTCACAGGTACCCTATTCATCTTAATGATATGGAAAATCAAAGTGTGCATGCAATGCAAGATTTTGAACAGACACCAGTTGTGGATGTTGCAGATAATGAGATAACAAGTGATAGCAATATCATTCCATATTCTCAATATTTGCAGGAAACACAACAGGCAACTATTCAAGATACTAATTTGCAAGCATAACAAGATTCAATGATTTTATCTGTGATTGAACAAATGTCAGAACAAATTATTAATCATGTAAACAATTAGGAAAAGGCTAATAAAGATCAGAATAGTGAATCAGTAACCGCTGAGCTTGAGAGATATAAAGAAAGAGTCAAAACTTTTGAACAACGTCTTTAAATAGTGATCTAAGCCTTGTGAAAAAATGAATTGATTCTTATAATGGAGATTATATGATTAAGGAAAAGTCTTGAACTTAAGGCAACAATTAACTCACTGAACAAAATATTGTCTAAACCAATCAAGAAAAAGAATTTTATTGCAACATTTACTGTTTTTAAAAATTAATCCAAAAAAAAGAAATTAAATATATGGAACAAAGCAATTGACTTAAAAAGAAATATAGGAACTTGATAATATTGTTTACCAAAGTGGTTAATCTGCTTCAGAAAACAGTGCACACTGGTTAACAGCCATAAAGTTTTTTATGATAATAATCACAAACAAGCTCTAGTAATCAAAATCCATTTATCTCAAGATAAGCTCAGCAGATATCCAACCGTTGATGGCGTGGTGATTTAGTTTCTGATAAACATGTTCCTAGGCTGTGATGGTGGGGGGGGGGGATGATGAGGAAAGGAACATTGATATGTTGGCAGGACTGAGAGGGGAATCGATCAAAAAATGACTAAAAAAGGATCTAGAGCTATTATACGAAAAAATTTCTCATAAACCTATTGATTATGTAAAATTGAATCAACTATCTAAGGATGTTTTATGGAACGCGTATTCCACAAGAAAGAATTGTCCCGCTGAACAACGTTTCTGGTAACCGAATGTCAAACCCCTTCACGAAGACTCGGGGATGTGCAGTCCGCTGATGATCAAAATGGGGGGGAATGCTCGCCAAGTGAACTTCCTTAGGTATGCAATAGTGACTGACAACCTTGGGGGTGGTGGGGGGGGGAGGGAGAGGGAGCTTAAAGGTTGGTGGGGGGAGTGCGGCGCCACGCTTAGGGCCGTGGGAGATTTTTGACAGGGTAAGTGGGTAATAGGACTGACCTGATGATCGTACAAAAGTGAATTGGTTAAAAACATACTTAAAAGCTGTTTTTAACAATGAAATTATTCCAATTCTAATATCTTTAAAGACATCTTTAATGTGATTGATAAAGATCTTCTTAAATGAAATAAGGGAAGACAAACATTTTTTTTTGACCAAAGGAATTGTTGTTCAACATTGTTGCAGTGAGACAATCAGATGTTCTAAAATATTGCTATGCGAATAAAATCTTTGGAAAATAATCACTGGCGGTTGACAACAAATCGCTTAAGATGTTTCTTCTGAATGTGTGAGGAGCGGGGTTATATGTTCTTCTGAATGTGAGAATCTGTGAGTAGCGAGTGAAATGCAAAGAACTGAATCTTGTGATAAGTGTTTCCGCGCGATCTCTATATGCTGAGCTTTTGAAAACACAAAAGGCGCATGAATGATCTCTTTTGAAAAGAGAGACTCACTTGACTTGAAAACATTTAATTTCTCTTGCATTGACAATACATCAATTAATCAAGAAATTTTTTCAACAACAAGAACAGAATCGATTATGATAATCAAAATGCTCTGAAATTCAAAATACTTTTCAAATAACGATTTGAAAGCCAGCTACAAGACAAAGGACACTACCATTTTGTAAGTTGAAGGAACTATCAATCTATAAGAGAGAATAACAAAGAAAAGAACTTGAGACTATAAATGAGGAACTGAAAAATAGTGTGGCAAAATTGCTTTCTGAAAACAAGCGTCTTTGTAAAGAAATTAATCATGTGAAACAGGTATTTAAAGATCAGTTTGACTCAATCAAAAATCAACACGAGTGAGTCCTACTAAAGAACAATGATCTCGCTTTACACACATAAATGCACTTAAATCTGCTGAAAAGACGGATCTTAAACAACTCAAAGTTCCAAGGAACAGGTGGTTTTTGTGATAACATCATTGAAAAACGATTTACGAAATCTAAAAGGAAAATAAATTGTTGATAATTCTGCACAAATACCAACTGACATAACTATTGTTCCCAGAATGAGAGAGCGCGTGCGTTGACTTAGATCCTTTTCGCTCCTAGTGTTGCAAAATACACACAAGCTCATATAGACAACCTTAAGTACACTCAAATAACAAGCTGAAATTCTTCCGAGGAACAAGTCGAACAACTAAAGCAAACAACCTTTAGATAATGAGTTAGACTTTGCGTGTAAGCATGCCAAATGAATTCATGAGTTACTTGTATATGTTCGAGATATGTGCCCTAATGAGATTAAACTTAATGCGAAAAAGGTTACTATCACACCATAAACAATGTCAAGAAAGTTAGGTTTGCTGAACCTCTCACATCCTCAAGCAACATTAAATAGGTAGAGTCATTGAAAACATCAGATTTTAACACACATGTGTTGTCTTCTACAGGATTGAAGTGTTCTACTAGTAATTACGGATCAAAGCCTACATGCAATAAAAAGAATGATAGGATCTCGCAAACACCAAGTAGGAACGTGAAGAATAAAGTAGAAGCCCAACCTAGGAAAGTTAATAAAAAGAATCGTGTTGTTGAACCTATTCGTGATGCTGATGTTAAGCATTCATTGTTAAATCCGAATTCTGAACTTATTTGTGCTACTTGTAATAAATGTATGTTTGATGGTATTCATGATGTGTGTCTTCTTGATTTTGTGAAAAATGTGAATAGCCGTGCTAAATCTGCTAATAAACATAAAAAACAAAATATTTAAAAACCTACGGGTTATGTATTCACTGAAGTAGGATTTAAATGGAAACCAACAGGTAGAAATTTCACTTTAGTTGGTAATTCGTGCCCTTTAACTAGGATAACTCCTAATAAAGTTGTGCCCATTAAGGAATCAACTCCTAGTTCAGTTGAAACGTCAAAACCAGAGCTTAGAGTCTATAGCAGGAGACCCAAAAATGCAAAAAAGTAGGTTCGAGTAAAAAAGCCAAGATTGTAGAATCTAAGAATGCTAACAACTCGGAACCCAATCACACTTGGGGATCCAATGCTACAGATATTCCATCGTCTTCTTCTCTTGTCATTGACAGGTTGTCCAGATTGTCCTTTGGTATCTGGACTTCGGATGTTCAAAACACATGACAGGGAACCGCTCTCAGCTCATGAACTTTGTTAGTAAATTTCTGGGTACAGTTAGATTCGGGAACGACCAGATTGCAAGGATTATGAGGTATGGTGACTATCAGCTGGGAAATGTTATTATCTCAAGGGTATACTACGTCGAGGGGCTTGGACATAACTTGTTTTCTGTTGGACAATTTTGCGACGCGGATCTGGAAGTTGCTTTTCAGAAAAACACTTGCTTTATTCGGAATTTAGAAGGTGTTGATCTACTTTCAGGATCCAGAGACACAAATTTGTACACAATTTCTCTTGATGACATGCTAAAGACTTCTCTGATCTGTCTTCTATCCAAAGCGTCAAAGACTAAGAGCTGGTTATGGCACCGTCGGTTATCACATCTCAACTTCGGTACTCTTAACAAACTAGCTAAAGACGGTCTTGCACGAGGCATTCCAAAACTTAAATTTTAGAAAGATCATCTGTGTTCAGCATGTGCATTAGGAAAAAGCAAGAAATCCTCTCATCAACCCAAAGCTGAAGACACTAACCAAGAGAAACTATATCTTTTGCATATGGATTTGTGTGGCCCGATGCGTGTGGCGAGTATTAACGGGAAAAGGTATATCTTAGTGATTGTTGACGATTACTCACGATTTACTTGGGTCAGATTTTTGAGGACAAAAGATGAAGCTCCTGAGGCCATCATCAAATGCATCAAAAATATTCAAGTTTGTTTGAATGCCACTGTCCGTAATGTTCGAACAGATAATGGAACCGAATTTGTCAATCAGACTCTTTGCGAATTTTATGAAAATGTTGGCATCTCGCATCAAACATCTGTTGCTCGCACTCCTTAGCAGAATGGCATTGTCAAAAGACAAAAACAGACTCTTATAGAAGCTGCACGCACCATGCTGATATTTTTTAAAGCTCCATTATTTCTATGGGCCAAAGCAATCAATACAACTTGTTACACCCAAAACTGTTCTTTGATCCATCATCGATACAACAAAATGCCATATGAGCTGATGTAAGATAAGAAAACGGACTTATCATTCCTTCATGTCTTTGGTTCACTCTGTTATCCTACCAATGACAATGAGGATCTGGGTAAATTATATGCAAAAGCCGACATTGGTATTTTCGTTGGTTACGCGCCCACAAAGAAAGCATTCAGAATCTACAACAGAAGAACTTGGAAAATTATAGAAACAATTCATGTGACGTTCGATGAACTGACAGCAATGGCTTCTGAACAATTCAGTTCAGGACCTGGGCTTCATTCTTTGACTCCTGCTACCACCATCTTTCACGACTCGTTTCACACAGGCGGGGGGGTGTTCCTTCTACAAGTGCGCGGCATTTGGGGGGGGAAGTCTGACCAAAGTAAGATGCTTATCTTTGTTGTGATCGCTCTCGCGCGAGAGTTTCATGCGCGAGCGTTTCAATGCGCGTCCAACAATTGTTGTGTTCCTCCAGTTCTCGATATGGCTGCGCGTCTGGAGTAGCTGTAGTTTTAGCCGATTCTCCTGTGTTAACTTCCATTGACCAAGATGCTCCATCAGCAAGTATTCCATCAACACAAGAACAAGAACATTCTCCAAACATTTCTCAAGGTTTTGAAGAATCACTAAAAACATCATTTTTTCATGATGATCCACTTCATGAATCTCTTCATGAAGACTCGACCTCTCAAGGATCATCATCTAATTTGAGACAAATCTACACTTATTTGAACACCTTGGTAAATGGACCAAGGATCATCTTATAGCAAACGTGATCGGAGATCCTTCTCACTCTGTCTCTACGAGAAAGCAACTCTAAACTGACGTCATGTGGTGTTATTTTGATGCCTTCCTAACTTTTATAAAACCAAAGAACTTCAAACAAGCAATGACTGAACCGTCATGGATCGATGCAATGCAAGAAGAAATTCATGAATTTGAAAGGTAACAAGTTTGGGAATTGGTGCCGTGTCCAGATAAAGTCATGTTGATCAAAACTAAAGTGGATTTACAAGGTCAAGACAGAAAAATTTGGTGGGGTACTCAAGAACAAGGCTAGATTAGTTGCTTAAGGATTCAGGCAAGAGGAGGGAATCGACTTTGAGGAATCATTTTCACCGGTTGCAAGAATAGAGGCCATCCGTATCTTCGTAGCAAATGCCGCCAACAAGAATATGACGATCTTCCAAATGGACGTCAAAACGGCTTTCTTAAATGGCGAGCTCAAAGAAGAGGTCTACGTTTCTCAAACAGAAGTATTTGTTGATCAGGACAACCCATCGCATGTGTACAAGCATAAAAAGGCCCTTTACGGTCTCAAATAAGCACCATGTGCATTGTACGACATGCTGTCAAGTTTCCTCATTTCACAACATTTCTCCAAAGGTGCAGTTGATCCAACACTCTTTACAAGAAAAGCAGGAAACGACTTATTTCTGGTACAAATTTATGTTGATGATATAATATTTGCATCAACTAATAC
>BQNB010126203.1:0-19638 GCA_026074375.1 Tanacetum coccineum
TAATTGCTATGTTAACAAAACCCGTCACAGTTCTGTTTACATGGAATTACGTATAAATTTAAGTATTACAAGTCTTGTATGGGCAGGGTCATCCATCACCTTGAAAGTTATGTGGGTACGCGTATTGCATCGGGAATTATTAAGTAGGAGGATTTATGATCTGTTTATTTAAAAGGATTGGGACGCCTCTTCATTTAAATAAATAAATTGTAAATCACCGAACCATAAGTTTATCAATTGATTATTTACATAAATTAGGACGCTTCTTTATGCAAATAATGAATTATAAATGAGTGGGCTTAATGGTATCCGATATGACACGAGTATGAACCTAAATTCGAAAATCGCCAGAATCTGTTGAAGAGGGTTTAGAAACACAATCGTGTTCTACCACTCGACAGAATCTTAAGGCCTCACTTGAAACTACCTTATCTCATTCTTAAGTTGTTACTTTTTCGATTGCAAATCCTTGCGATCGTAAATTGTTTGTGGAACTAACAAACTTGTTACATACTTGAGTTAATGGAGCTGATTCGTCCTCAAACTAACGACTGAGTACCATAATCCGCCGTCTATCGCATAAGCTCTCTCGCGAGCTCCTCTCATTTATTGAACTTTATTCTGGGGATATTGTTTCTCGGAGGGTCCTCACCCTCTGCATCCCATCACCGTTTGTTATAGTTATCGTCGTTATGGTTGCTGTTGTTGGGTCCTGGAGTGGTCCCAGATCGTACAAACTTTATCAACTAAGTGATAAGACCCAAACAAAATAAGCATATGTCGATATAGTATTCAGTTGAATTACTCATCGCAGACAAACAGTACACCAATTTAAGTCAAGATACTAATTAAGTACTGCCAAGTAAGTTGGGTACTTACATCCATAAGTCACGTTGATGTGAATTATCAAACCTTACAGATAGTAGAAACGAGACTACGTCCTCGGACATATAGAAACTTATACAAACATACTCACGCGACTACACTTTCTCCTTTGATGTGTTCACTATTAAGAGGCTTTCTTCATAAAGCGTTTATACCAATTATAAACCTTGAAACGATGTTTCCCTAAGATACCTATTCTAATGGATTGGATATCCTGGACAAACCTAGCCAAAATTTTTGGTAGGTTGAGAAGTGTAGAAACACCGAATTTTGCTGAATAAAGTTATCAGCGTCATGTTCAAATGGCTTAGTAAATCTTAAGTCTTGTTCCTAGTCACACTAAGCGGATAACACAGATTTAATCTCGGGACGAGATTTCTTTAAGGGGTAGGTACTGTAACATCCGAGAATTTTCGGATTTTTAGAAGACTAGTTTATCCTTTGACTTTTCGGGTCTGGCTTGACTTATAAGAACGACCATCTAAATCACGTTTTCACGGCTCGGACCCTAAAGCAATTCGATGTGAAACGACATTCCTGACAACTTTTCAGTTTTGCCCGAGACCTGGAAACGAGCCGAAAAGGGCTAAAACAGCACCGCAAACATTATTCGAACAATATACAACGCGGACACACAAAAACAATTAAATTTGTTTTTAATTATCAGTATTTATTTAATAAAAATATTAAATAAATTAGCCATCATTTTAATTAAAAGCGTTGCGGATAACACGAATACTCGAGTTGAAATCTAATTTTATTTCGGACAAGACGAAACCGGTTCACAAAATGAATAACAGATATTTTATTAAATGTTATAAAATATTTATGAAACATTATCAAGTAAATACTCATTTTTATCAGAAAAATGATTCGGAAAACAATGGCGCAAGTTTCAAGAGTTGAATCATCCGTTAAGTCATTCAAACGAGTCCCGAACCGTTTTTATAAAAACTATAATAAAGAAGTTACACTTTAGACCCTAAACTATGTCCACTTGTCACTTCCATCAAAACTTTTAATATATATATATATATAAAACTTTTATATATTTATTTCATTTATATAAAAGTTTACACACACACTCCCTTAAATCTCTCTCTCCCTTCTCCCATGTCCGGCCGCCCCACCGCCGGTCAGCCACCATCTTCTCCGGCCAACATTCCGGCCACCACCACGTCGCCGCCGCCGGAAAAGTTTTCCGGCGGGCTTTTCCGGCCAACACCAAAAATACTCCCCACAACCGGATCTACTCGACCCACTACGTCACTCTCCTTCACGCGCCAAAAACCACCACCACCCTCTCACCGCCACTATCATCATCTCATCGTCATCATCACCACCGCGAGCCCACAACCACCATAACACCACCGTCGTCATCATCTTCATAACACCACCACCGAAGCACCTAGGGTGCGTTGGGGTTGTAAAACCACCCAAAAAGGGGTGCGTTTGTCACGGGACAGCCGGGGGGAGGGGTGTGTTTGTTGTGGTGACAGTCGGGTCGGGTCGGGTTGAGTTGGCTGTCCAACAGCCGGGACAGCCGGGGGGGGATAAGGGTTGTCGGGTTGGGTCTATTAACACCACAAGGGTGCGGGTGGATTGTAACAACAAGAAAGGGTGCGTTTTGGTTTGTGTACCACCACCAACAGGGTGCGTTTTGGGCTGTCACGAACCAACCCAGGGTCGTGGTGTTTGGTATTCAAAAACTGCAGTGGGGCTTTGTTTTGGTTTTAAAAATAAAAAGGGGTGCGGTAGGTTTGGTTTTGCACCGGTAGGGGCGCGTTTGGCTCGAGGTTTTGAACCGCAGCGGGTGCGTGTGGTTTATAACAGCCGCAAGGGGTGTGCGTCGGTATGGGGTTATAGCAATAAGGGGGTGTTCGTTTGGGGGTGGCAGCCACCACCATGGGATGCGGTGGGTGGCAGCCACCACCATAAAAGGGGTGTTTGTTGACTGGGTTTTCACGAAAAAGGGGTGCGTATAGTTTATAGCAGTTGGGGGTGTTTGTTTTTGGGGTTGACAACCAAACGGGGGTGTTTGGTTCGGTTTAAACAGTTAAGGGGGCGTTTGGGTTGAGTAGTTAAGGGGTGTTTGACTGTAACAGCCAACAAAGGGGGCGTTTGGTTGGGGGCAACCACCATTAGGGTGTGTTTGGTTTAAGAGAGGGACTCAAAGGGTGCGTTTGGTTTAGAGAGGACAACAAAAAGGACGTTTGGCTTAGCGAAACAACAAGGGTTTGTTTGATTTATACCTTGACAAATAATCATAACACGGGATATATAAATATAAAATCTTGACATAAATGGTGGTTAAACTGGTTAAATAAATACCTTGTTATTATTTTCGTATTCGTATTTATAATAACGATAAGGGTTCGTTTGATTCACATGGGACGACAAATGAAAATAACATAAGGTTTTAACAAATATTAAAACCGGATAAATATATATATTGGTGGTTTAAAACGGTTAATTAAATATAACATTATTACCTTGTTTAATCTAGATGTAATAATATGTATATTATATTTAGATAGGGCGGGCATTTGAAATATTGAAAAACGAACGATATCAATATATACTAATTTAAGGATAACGTCGAGTTTTACGAATATGGAAAACATTATATAACCGAAAATGTCATAACGAAATATATATATATTTCAATATTTAGTAACGTTTTGCTAAAACTCATATTGTTTTATAAACGAATAAAAGGGGACCAAGTTATATTTTAAAAGATACATTGACTTGTATTATACAATAACCCGACCAATGAACGAAAACTATATGTTTACAATGAAACGAACTGTTTTAGGCACGACCCGTCGAGGAAACGAAATATAATTTATAAAATATTATTTTATATTTTATAATGGTTATAAACTGTTACAAACATGGTTTGATTAATTCATAACGTTAAGACATGTGTCAACCTTTAGACAAAGTCTTTTTATTAATTAAATTGATGTCAAGCTAATTGGTTTAATTAATTATACACATTCATATTATATAATACCTGCAAGGTATTATATACTTTTCATTAATATTTGGATTGACTGTCTTTGTTATATAATTCACGGTAGGAATTATATAAGGGTTACTTTTCATATGTAATATATAAAGAATATATATTACACACTTTACATATATTTTAAATTTATTTATTTAACCAACCACCAAACCATTACAACGTTAAATCTAAATCCTTATCAACGTGTGGCGTTGAGGTAACCATTCACCGGGAAACCCAAACACATTATCCTAGGCTAGTGGGACTTAGCCGTTAAGATTAGTTGCAACTTCTTGATCGAGCCGCTTCGTCTTCTGTTCGTATTGTGCATATTAGATGCCTATCTGCCAATCGTTCTTCATCATCATTGTGAGTTCATAACCTCGCTTTTCAATCTTTTGAATGTTTATAAACCCGCGAGGGGGAATACATGCTTGTCTACAAACTCTTTACTTACTGTGTTATCTTATAACAATGTGATTGTTTTTAAAGGATATTATGAGTTCCACAGCCTCACTTTTACTCGTTTTGGATAACGGTTATATATATTTTTGGGATGAAAATATGCATCGTTTTATAAACGGACACAACATGCTTTGTTTTATAAATTGGACGCAAGTATTGATTACATGTTTGCCTAAGTAGCGATAACCCAGTTAAGCCCATTATCATGAACTGTCAATTGCATAGATGTAGTTGGGAATTACATTATGTGAGCGCGAATGTTATTTAATAGATCTATTCGGGAAACGACCTCCCCGTTCGGGTGACTTGCTATCACCGGGAACGAACGATATAACATGTCGAATTTTAGATGTTTCGGGTTAGAACATCATCACGGGCTGAGTAGCAATATTATGCGAACAAGACTGTCGAGCTTCAGTGTCATGAGCTTAGTGTAAATGTAATCTGGTTTTGTGATGTCTGCATGTGTTGCATAGTCACATAAAAATTCTTGCGGTCCTACCTTGTATATATTATTTCCAGGAAATCAATAGGCACGGGGTGCCAAGGATACACTTTTGGTGACATTAAATTTGTCATGCATTCTTTATAAAAATCTTTGGGATAAGATTGGTACTTTTGGTGACATTAAATTTGTCATGCATTCTTTATAAAAATCTTTGGGATAAGATTGGTACTTTTGGGTGACATAAAATGGGTCGTGCATATTTTATAAACATTTTAAATGGTACTGTGACGACACAGTGAATAAATATATTTGTTGAAACTTACATTCATATTTAAACTAATCTATGAACTCACCAACTTTATGTTGACCTTTTTAAGCATGTTTTTCTCAGGGAAATTATATGCTCGGATTTCTTGAAGTGCATTGGAGTCTATACATTCAAGCTTTTCATTGTGATGCAATTATGGGACAAATGTATATTAAATTCAAGATTTTGATTAAATCAACGAGATTGTTTTACAAACGACACATTTAGAGGTCGTTCTCTTGTATCTAGCGCTGTGTATTATGAAGTAGCACCCCATGTGGTACTCCGCTGCATTGTTGTATTTTTGGGGGTGTTACAATCGGGGTCGCTAACTGGTTTGAAAGTGGGTCGAAAAGTAGGGGTGTGCGTTGGAGAACTTGGCTGAGTACACACAAGGTGTTCGACGGATTGTTGACACTTGTGGTAAACACTCAAAAGTAAGCTCAAATTTCGAGTAGGATATTAAGTGAAAAGGAATGATGCTTGTTCTAGCTTATAGTCGACCTCCAGGCTTTGAGTAATGATAAGTGGTTTGACATTTCATATAGTACAAATGCCACAATAATTCGAAGAAAAGTGACTCGTTGGCTGTTTGCAAAAGAGGGCAAGATAACAGGTTCTACATGACAACTTTTAGATCTTATTACTTCTTAACTACTTAATGAAAATAAATGATTCCTGGGGCAAAACACAGGTCACATGTCCTACTTTTGAAAATAATTAATTCGTTTTATATACTTCACGTTTAAGGGGTTGAACAAGGTACCTAAAGTTAACTATACGCATAGGCTATGTTTTAGAACAATATGACGCAGCATGTGTAGTTTTGTTCCTAACCAATTCGTGAGCCCTAGCCACAACGTATGAGCATGCTAAACCTAATATTCTCGCATCTATGTCCAAGTTTCATTAACCTCTTACAAGTTTCTGTGGGGGTTTTTACTCGTTTAATTTTCACACATCAGAAGGTGCACAAAACAAACAAATATTAGTTTTGTTTTTAGGAATTTTCGAGCACACGACTAACGGCATATAAATTGCATATTTAAGGATAAGTAATAAGAATAGATAGCTCACAAAGACACAAGAACGAATGCGTCAAAAGAAGCTAGAGGAGACTTTAGTTACATCTTGAACCCAACCAAAAACCCTAGCTTCAAAGCCAAAGGAAACCCTAATTTTGCCCTAGCACCAACTCAACAATTCTTCTTGCTTGCTGGGACTTTGATCAAACAGAAAGCTCAAGAGTGTTGAATATGATTTAGGGTTTATAGAGAAGTAATGACGTGAGGTTTATGTGTGTATGTATGTCAAACCGAAGCAAAGGTTAGAAGAATAAAGAGACCAAAGACATGGAGAGGGTATGATGATATTTTGAATTTGATTGTGTTCTCTATGTTTGCAAGAGAGCAAACTTCATTTACTCACAATACTGGGCATGAACAGGATGTCCTCCTTGAGTCACGTTTTTGTGTTAAATCGAATAGGGTAAGGAATTTCTTGGGTTTATGTTGGTCCATGTACAGGGAATAAAAGGTGAAGACTGTGTGAAACGTAGATGCAAAACCAAGATATATTAGCAACTAGATTATCACAAGAATGCGTGGGTTTTAGGGAAAAGGGGATTATGAGCTTTTACATGTTGGGTAAAGAGTTAAATTTTGGAGTAGATTGTGTATCCCTTTTCAATTCTTTAGTGTATATTATTAATTTTGTGAAATTGAAGTGTATACACGATTTACTTTGCCTAGTTTGTAGGGATTTGCTATCTATTCCTTTGCATAATACGGTTTGAGGGCTTGGAATTAGGGAATACACGATTTTGTAAGCTAGATTGTAGGATTTCATGGACTTTCATCTAAGTTTATTAAGTTTCATTAGGTTTAAGAGTTAAAACCTTGGTATAGTTTATTATTATTAAACTTTTATTTTTGATAAGTTAAAATGAATGTGATCATGAAATTTTCTTGACGAGGAATATAAAATAAATGATGAATACGACGGGTTCAAGTAAGGTCTTGATGGGCTTAGGTCAAAATTTTAGCTAAACAATGACGTTTGGTGTCTACACGATTTAACTAGAGCGGTTTAAATGGATATAATTACGCAAACCCAATAATGAAAAGGAAAAATGAATTAATTGAGATCGAAATATGACCTGAAAAACACGGGGTGTTATAAAAGCCACAATTAACCTTTATGAGCTCTAAAGATATCCAACTACTCCACACTTAGCATCTAAGTTATATTCAACTCTATCATTTTTTTGTTCTTTGCAAAATTTTAAAGTTTAGCAAACGCTTAGTCTCGAAAGCTAAGGGGAAAGCTAAAGTGCAACACTCGGTCAAGTCAAAATATCCCTAGTTCTACGGGCCTACTTATTTATTAATTAATTTTTTTATAATAAAATAAAACAATATATTGGTTAAAACGAGGATGCAAGGGACACAAACAGGCGCATGTATGATCAATTTCGATAGAAACCCCCCCCACACTTAGAACTGAACATTGGCCTTAACGTTTAAAAATGTCGGGTTTTACCCCCACACTTAAGGACGAAAAAGGCAAATGCTTAAAATTCCAAGTATGAAAGGGGAAACAATATATATATGATAAGGATTAAGAATTTCCATAATATTAGGAAGAAGATTAGAGACTAAGAGATTGAAGGATTGAAAACAAGCGCAGAGGTCTTCACGATCTGAGGGAATCCTGCAAGCAAAAACGAGCACCCACAAAACACAACAAGGAAAGAAGCACTCCCCCACACTAAATATTAATACTACTAACGATACTAATATAATATTATACTACTAAGAAATTAGAAAGAGAAAGAGAACACGGGTTGCCTCCCGAGAAGCGCTTGTTTTTGTTCGAGTCTCTAGCTTGACTCTAATGTTATTTCATTTTAGGTCCATGGTCAAATCCATCACTTGATGTGAGGTGAGGATGGTAATAGCAATACATTACCTCCGTAGTTGAGTATGCAGTAGGACGGGGTGATGGCATATGATGAGAACTAAAAGAAGGGGTCTCCATCACCCTCGTTATCCCACCTGACTGTGTCAGGGAGAAGAATGGATCAAATCTTTCCACCTCCCTTAAGCTAAATTTCTTAGAAGCGGGGAGTGGTGTGACAATCAGAGTAGACTCATCAATAACTGGAGTCGACTCAAGGGGGTCCAGACTACTAATGTCCTCAAACTCCTCATTAAAAGGGGATTATCATAACATAAGTTATAATCATCATTAAAGTCGAAGAAAGAGTTTGAGAAAGTCACATTAAATGATCTAGATATCGAATCAGAATGACCTAAGGGTGCATCAAACACCCTTGGGACTGGGTCATGGTTATAGTAAATGTTCTAGTTCTTCTATGTCCCTAATAGGATTGAAGTCAATTTCCATATCCCCTATTGAGAAGGTGTCTAAATGCTCTCCTAAAAGTAAGTCGATATCTACTATAGTATCTCCCAAAACATCAGTCCAAGGTAAAGGTAGATCAATAGGCATACTACACTCTAAATCAGTACTATCCAATGTTAACTCAAACTCCCTTAGGATTGGGACAAGATCATCAATACTAGACTTTATGAATTCGTCATTTTCCCTTTCGGGATAGTGCTAATAACCTCATACCCCATTAAGAAGGTGTCTAAAGGCTCCATGGTAGTTAAAACAGGCGGGGTTGGTGTGTATGCAAGTGGTGGAGGTGTCCCGTGAGCGGTATTATGTTGTCTTAGAATTTGCTCATCGTCAAAAGGCACCTCCATGAAATCATCACTCCCCTCAGGTTCTCCTACAGGGGAATTGGTTTTAGAGTTCTAAGAAGTTCCTCCAAAATACGGTTAGTATCCTTGTTTTAACGCACAAACTGACTATCAAAATCTAAATCCTGAGGGGGCGACTAGTCAATATGGTACTATGGAGGTTGGTCAAAACAAGAAAATTCATAATTGTTACCAGGATTAGGCTCATAGACAAGTTGGTTCCTGATTTGACAATCCGAGCTATAATAGGGACCTCCACAGACCACACAACAGTCAAACTGTTGTTGCAGATCTGGAGAATAGAATGGAAGCTGGTCATCACTAAAATTTTGATTGTAACAAGGACCCTGATCATAGACGGGTGCGTTCCCTACTTGGCAATCATAACTATAATATGGACCTCTACATATCTCACAACATTCGAACTACTGTGGCAGACTAGGTGAATAAAATGGAGATTGATCATATTTAAAATCTTGATTGTAACAGGGACCTTGATCAAAGACGGGTGTGTTCACTGTTTGACAATCAAAGCCCGTGTGAGGGCTTCCTCCGCAATACTCACACAAGTATGTCTGAATCGGGTGTTGTGGGGGTTGGTTAAAGAAATTGGGTGTTTCATTATAGGAATAAGGGTTTTGGTCATAGACAAACCCGTTTCCCATCCCTACAATTCTACACCCGAGACAATTTTCACCATTTTGGGGACCCCCACAACATGATCAATTATATTGGCCAAATAATATTTGTCATTGTAGTATAGTGGTAAGTATTCCCGCCTGTCACGTGGGTGACCCGGGTTTGATCCCCGACAATGGCGCCAAAAACTGATTCGTCGTAAACGACTAGTCGAGTAATATAATATAGTAATCACGTCGGATAAAAGTAATAATAGAACCTCCGGATATCGTGTCCCAACGAGAGATGAATTTGAAATTCACGAAAGTGTTTCATTTGATGCTTGAATGTCTTTTAATTTTGGTTTTTGATTTAACACTAAATTTTAAAAACTATTAAACTAGATTATACTAAATAACAAATAAGCTAAACAATTAAATGAATAGAACTATAAAAAAAGATATGCTTGCTAAGTGACGTGGAAAGTTTTTCAAGTGTAAATTAAGGTTTTACTTAACGAATTAATTTCCTTAGAAAAGATAATTATCTCACAAAGTTGATTTATTTTGACAAAAATCTCTTAAAAAGATATTAATTACTAGATGTGTCGTTTGACTATTTTTTTGGATTTTTCCCTTTAAAACATTCAATCTACAAATCTAAATAATCGAGAATTATTAATTAATAAACCTTTTTACAATCCACACTTAATTTCCAATCTACTAATCACTTAGCAAGCACTAATAATCTATTCACCAATCATAACAATTAAGCTAGCAACAATCATAATATCAAACATAAACATATTAAGCTAAATAATTCTAAACTACTAGTATTAAAAAGGGAAAGAAGATATAACCAAATGATGAACCGAATTGAATGAAAAAAAACCACCCGATCTAATAAACTTATTTAAAATATAAAGCTTAAAACTTGATTAATACTTAAATAACTAATTAGTTAGTAAAGGTATGAACTTTATTCACTAATTAGCTAGATAAATACTTAAAAAACTTAAAACTTTATATAAGAAATAAGCTTAAAAGACCCTTAAGCTCCATGCCAAAGAGGTAGAATGAGTTTTCATCAACAATAAGACAAGCAAAAGGTTAAGACAAATAAGCTATCAAAGCTATTCAAATAAGCTAATAAATAGCTTATTCGAAAAGAAGGGACAAAAGGAAATTAAAAATAAGCTAAGCTTATTTCGAATAAATAAGCTTAAAATCAAATCGAATAAGCTTTAGGAGCTTATTCGATTAAGTGATAATAAGCTTTTAAGCAATAAGCTCAAAGTAAGCTTAAAAAGAAAAGAAAAGAAAATAGAGGATTAGAAAAAGAATAAGCTCAAGTCACTTCCATCACAAACATCTTCATTAATAAGCTAAAAAGAGTTGATTACAATAAGCTAGATAAGCTATAAAAGCTTCTACAATAAGCAAATTAATAAGCTAAAACTAAATAAGCTACAACTAAAATTTGAGTAAACTAAAATAAAACTACACTATTCTAATTTCTAATCTACTCCTACACTAAAAATTTTGTAACTAAAACTAATACTATTCATGTCTGATGCGTGCCTTTTATAGCAAAAGTGAGGTGAGGGTAGAATAGTCATTTCAACGAGCCCACCAATCACAGTCCAAGAAGAGGGGATATAAAGGGAAATTCGTGTGGGGAAGGAAGTTTTGAGGAAAGACACTCAGCCAATGATTGGTATATCCCTCGTACTGTATGTGCTGCAAAATCCGATCCTCCAATAGATAAGTGCCATGTGTCCTTTACTTCGCGTTTAATAAACGCATCCCATTTACTCGTTCATACTTTTTTTTCTTCAAAATGAGAATGATAGGATTTAATGGATGCCACACATTGATGGTTGATAGGCCCAGTGGATAGATAGTACGTGCGAGTAGGGGAGGCATGTGCCCCCTTTGATTTAATTAAAGAGATTGACTCTCACTCGCCATATCACATGATCATTATTCAGTTCATATTTTTTTACTTGGCTGAATTCATTCACTAATCTTGGGCTTGGAAAGTCTATTGGGCCAAGTCTTGCAATCTTGACTTGCTGGGCTGAGAATGAACTTGGGCTGGACTCATGCATGGTTTTACTCATCTTGGACTAATAATAATTATGGGTCGGTTTGACCCATATAAATAGTGTCGGGCTGGCCCAATAAGAGATGAAGGCACCGTTGGACTCGTAATTTTGTGCTCTTTCCAATTGTTATGCTCGGGGAATTTTTATTACTTCGTCTTGATCTCGAATAATTAGAAAACTTGATCGAATCGAACCCGAAAATTCACGTTTTTTCTTTATTTTCAATCCTTAGTACCTGCAAGACATAAAAACACAATACAACATATTTGCAATATAATTCTCCATATTTTAGTATTTTTAGTCCATTTAATAGTGTTATCCGGGGTATAAATGATGTGTGTTTTAGCACACATCATGCGTGTTTTCTTGCAAAAATTCGGATCCTAAAAGTGTTTTTTAAGCTAAATACACGAAAAATTAGAACTAAAGATTTTTATGTAAAAAATGTTAAAGTTAAGGTTTTTATGTTAGATCTAGCCTAGATATACTTAGTTTTGCAAAAATATTCAGATAAAAACGTTAAAAATTGTGGGTTTTAGTTGTTTTTTAGTGTTTGGACTCGTTTGGTTTTTTACGAAATCGTGCGATTTGATCCTTGAAGCCCGCGATTTGAGCTTTGAAGACTGTGATTTGAGCTTTGAAGCCCGTGGTTTGAGGTAAGTTCAGGCAACTTGAGTATAGTAATCCAGCGGTTTGAGTCAAGTTGTCAAGCGATTTGATCATAGCAATCTGATAGTTTGATTATAAGTCTCGTGGTTTGACCACTAGCGTTCAATACTTGATCACACGGTTTGAGCACTTGACTTCACACAATTTGAAGAAACACTTCCCGCGGTTTGAGTCATTACATCGGGCAGTTTGAACAGGTTGTCAGGCGATTTGAGTAACATTTTTCAGGCGATTTGACTAAGTCTATCAAGCAATTTGAACTCAACCTTCACGCGGTTTGACTCAATAAATCCTGCGGTTTGATACCTTATAATCAGGCAATTTGACACATTTCGCCAGGCGATTTGATCAAACCAACTGTCGATTTGATCCTCATTCAAAACGCGATTTGACTAGTTTCATCAGGTGATTTGATTAAAAAAACTGACGTCAAATTCAAAAATTTGGTATTACAGTGAAAATTTTAGGCTAAAATTCAATTTTTTAGGACGAAATTCAAATTTTTTCGGCTAAAGAGAATTACAAATTTTAAAGAGAATTATTAGAACTGAATTTTAAATTTCAAATTTTAAAAAGAGTTATTAGACGCAAAAAAATTCAAATTTCAAATTTTTTTTCCTAACTATTAGAACTGAATTCTAAAGAGAATTACAAATTTTAACGAAATAAATTTTTGAAATAAATATCTGGAGGGAAAAATCACGTATTATCAGCTTTAACCACACAACACTTCTTTATCATCGATAAGATCCACAAATCAATTTCACACATCGAAATTCAATGGAATCGCCAAGTTCAAATTCAAAAGAGAGAGAATTGCAACAGATGCAACTCGAAGAAAAAAAAATCGCACTCCAACTGTTTAGCATCGTTTAAAGAGCTTAAGTCACATCTTGGAAATCTCCATAAGATTTCTGAAGTCAGAAACACAAGACCATTTGAAATTGCATTTTGTGTATTCTTCCATGAAGAGCATCAGACTTTCAGAGAGAAGATGTACCATAATTTGAATCAAATACAATGGCTACATGAAATAGACAATTTTCATTGGCATGATTCAAAGACTTGTCTTGATGTACTCAGAATACAATTCAAGGAATTTTTTGATTCGAAAGACGTGAATGCTTCAGATTTTCACAATAAATGCTGACAAAAGGACTTCAAAGATTATACGAGATGCGAACCTGAAACTTACAGACGTAATTTACTCCGGTACTTGGAAGAACTTGACAAGCTTATTGATGAAAGAGTACTTAAATACGGAGAATTACGAATGAAAGAAAGAGAAGTTCAAGCAATAAAGGGGATTGAAAAACGGCATAAAGAAAGAGAGATACGGCAGCAAGAGAGTTTGAGCACTAATGGTACAACATTGGATGCAAGTTTGGTCACTGAGGGTATAACCTTGGATGATAATTTGGTCGTTAAGGAAAGCTCAGATGACTCTGTTCCATCGTCAGAACAACTGATTGAATGCAACATTTCAATGGAAATGAAAGACACAATTACCTAATATAAACCATAAATGCAAGTGTTTTCTAAATGTATGCTATCCAGATATATTATTGCCTAAGTAGCTTCCAGTGCCATTATTTCCATATCATGAATCATTAATTACTTGCATTGCGAGTGAACACGAATATTGTGAAGAGATCTATTGGGGGTGACGGCTCCCGTTGGTATACCCATGCTTGGGGTAGCCAAACGCATAATATTTGTCCTAATAGATAACCTAGGCAAGTTACCATTCCATGGGGGATATCTTCCCTAACCCAATAACACTACGGTGATTTCCTTTTATGTATTATTGTCATAGCTACGTAGGTACATAATAATTGTTACAACCTGATTTTCAATAATAATTGTATTCCGTTGCATTATAAACATTATGATAACTAGAAATATAATTGTTTTCCATAATAATAAAACTGAACTCCATATAATTATCCTAGTAAGCCAATACTTCCATTTTGATAACTTGTAATCAATTATTACATTTCAAACCCCCTATGAACTTCACTTCAACCTTTGTGTTGGACCCTTTTTTGCATGTTTTCTCAGTGTAATTGAGCAAGTTGCGGTACGGAGTGGCATAGACTCGAAGATGGCTGAACTGTTATCATTCAAACATAATGTTTTAGATTTTGGGAACTGCATTTTGTAAAAACTTTGATTATAATGAATGATAACTAAATTTTTCCAACAACGTCTCTTTTAAAGTTGTTTTCTACGATTATGATTGTTGTATCCATAAAGTAATACCCCAGATTAGCTTCCGCTGCTATATTGTAAAAATGGGGGTGTTACACCAATCATCAGTAGACGAAAATGACTTAGATAATGAATATAGTAGACTATGCAAATTAGGACTAAAAGTCATGGCTAAAAATAAAACTCTAAAACAAGCTAAAATAGAATTAGAAAATGAAGTACTAGAATTAAAAGATAAACTATCTAGGTTAGAAAAAGGTAAGAAAGTAATTGAAGAATGTAAATTATGTTAAGACCTTAAGCTTAAAAATGAGAACCTTAGAAAAGAAATATCTAGGCTAAATCAATTTAATGATAGTAGTCAGTCACTTAAGAAAATAATAAATTCTCAAAAAACTCCCGGAGATAAATCCTTGTTAGGTTTTAATTTTACCAAAGAGTCACCTAGCGAAACCAAACAAGTAAAGTTTGTAAAAGCCCAAGAAGTCGATTCGAAAGAAAAATTGATAGAATCAAATTCAAAACCAAAATTTATACTTATAAACAATACTAAAATTCCTATTGCAAGCGATGATGAGGTAAAACATTTTTACAAACCCTGCTTAAAACCCAGAGTTGGATTTACTAAACCCGCAATGAAGTCTAAAACTCCACCTCCAAGAAAGGCTAATAGTCCTCGACCTCAGTCTAGAACACCTCAATCTAGGAGAGACCAAGGCAGACAAAACTATCCTAATCACATAATAAGGAGTCATTCACATCCACTTAGTTTCACTCAATGTGGAAGTTGTTCGCCATGTATGTGCCCAAACCAAATGCAAAACATATGCGGAAACAACAACTTCAGATACATGAAATGTTAGGGACCAAATGGCTAAGCCATCGCAACCTTTGAAGTGGTGTGTTCTCTACAAACATTCTTTGTCTTCGGATTAAGGAATTCATGATAAGGTTCCCACGAACCCCTATCATTTACATTATGAAGACATTGATGAAGATAATTCTAAAAACCAAGGTACGTCTCACTTTTCATCTTCGTAAAATATAATGTCTATGTGTTACTATGATGTTGTAGTATAATTAGTTCTTAGAAAATAGTGTAGTCTCTAGAGATACTATTTCTTGGTTCTCTAGTTTTAACGAGATTAGTTCACTATGAACTATTCTTTCATGTAGATTATAGTCATACGTCTACAATATAGAAATCTTCTATGACCACGTAGCAAACTCACGTAGATGAAGAAGAGCAAGCTAATGGTTAACAATTAACATAGAAGTAGGATTAGTCGCGCGAAGATCATAGACACACTATGGATGAAACAAACTCCCTTCGACCTCAACGATCGCCTCGGATCCGTGTCAACCATCATCTACGTCTATCGGAATCAACTTGTTGAAATCTTCAATTACGTCTTATTATTTCATTATCTTCGCTATTCATTCTCGTCTTACTTATTGATATCTTGATTATCTCATCCGAAATAGTCAAAGAAACTTTTTAATTAAACAATGAGTTAATTAAAAAATGCCATACTCATTCTCACAAAACTGGTCAAAGTTCGAAGAAATTTTTTTCAGGGGGCGGCCCCTCTAAAATTAAGGGGACCGGCAGTGTAATGTGGGCGGCCCCCTTAATTAGTTAAGGGGACCGCCTATCTGGAAAAAGAAACACCCCCTTATAGACAAATCTTTATGCCAAATACATTATTTTTTCATTCCTTCTTCTCCTACCCACTGTTAACGAACACCATAGCCAAAAACCTTCAAAAACCAATCTTAGGATCGCCTAATTAACCAAAATTCACAAAGGGCTTTCACTAACAAGACAATCAACAACATCTATTGTAAGTTTTCCATCATTCTTTTCATTTGATTTCATCCAATTTTGCTCTTAATCAAAATTGGGTGTTCTTCATTATTTTCATACTTTTTATTTTGGTCTAGGAATTCCATAACTACAATGATACCCGTAGTCATAGGAACACTACAACCTTGATAGGATTTAATCAAAACACTTATTGAGTCAAAAAATTTAAGAACATTTATGCTTATGAACATACGACCGAACTTTCGCATATATGCATTTCTAAACTTACACATAATCGATTAATGCCAAAACATGTTAAAAATAATCAAGTATTGATTATCTAAACATATTGAAATAATATTTTGCCAAATCAATGATTTAATATTTTGTAAAAATAAAGGAGGCGTTTGGTTTACGTATTCTTAGGATCAGTTTTAGAATCAAAATGACCATCACTATAGTCTTGTCACTCATATAAACACTTAACTAACTTGTATAAGTCATCAAATATAAAATTCATATAATATCTAATATGATACATTTTACGAAAGAGTCATAAAATAAGGGCGTTGGTTTAACATTTTAAATACATGTTTTGAGTCAAAACAAACCACTATTTAACCTTTATCGAAGTCAAAAATTAATAAACTTATACCTGTCAACAAAATATATACTTAACGTATAATTTTCGACAAGCTTAAACAAAATTTTGTTTTAAAAAGAGGAGTGTTTGGGTCATTATCTATGATGTTAAAAAAATCACTATATATTATTCCTTTGACATCCTAGTTTAAGTCAAAAAATAAATAAAAGAACATACGGATAACTTCCATATTTTTTATTTTTAGATCGAAGTAATCTCTGTCTCCACATTTGTCATTTTTTCAAAATTCATTTTACTTAATATTATATATATATATATATAAATATATATATATATATATATATAATAATTATTTAACATCTTATGTTGTGGATAACTTGTTTAGGTGACAAAATACCGAAAGCTACTACAACCGATATATCTCTCACCAAATCTTACATACCAAAAGTATCCAAAATTCCTGGCATCTCCCTTACCATTGCCCAATTCTACAAACCTATTGAAAACCGTAACATTTACGAAGGTCGTGTTGTTGATCAAGCCTACTATAAATCCAACAACATCGAGCGTCTCTTTACTAACATTCACTTTAATTATCTCTTTCAAATCAACGAACCGATTGTTCCAAGATCCATTCTAGAGTTCTATAGTCAAGTCACGGTACAAACCGATGAATATGACTATCTTGTCATCTCTTTTATGATTCAACATGAATTCATAACTCTTACTCTGGCTTAATTCGGTCAAATCCTCAAAATTTCATACAATGGTCAAGCTGTTTTTACAAACGAGTAGGACCTTGCATCTCTTGAGTATTCTCGAGAAACCGAGGGACCATATTGCACTGATCTTCCGACTCCCGACTACATTCGTTGACTTCTTGAATTAGAACGTGTCATGGTAGACCGTACCATTAAAAGTCAAATGGTCTCTCTCAATCCAAATCAAATCCTCACCAAAGAATTAAGCCTCGACATGAAGCAATGGGAAGAACTCATTTGAGAGAATATGTTAGGACTAGGAGGACATCGGGACCATCTTCCCGCTTGTCTTGCTCACATGTTGTATTGTGTTGTTGCCGAAGAACAATACAATCTTGCTTATTTCTTCGTCAAAAGAATCCAATGTGCTAGAGCTACTCTAACCGCAAATCTTCCATATGGCATGTTTCTTACTCGTCTTTACCGACACGTCATGGAAACGTATCCTCATCTTGAAAATGGCATTTATGACATTGTTGATCGAGTCATGCGTCCTCTTGCCCTAAAACAAACTTGACGACCTCGAAGTGATCGTGGCAAGGCACGTCATTCCGTATCTTCTTCATCTTCTTATCATCAAGGCACGTCATCTCATCAACACGATGATGATGATGATGATGATGTCGAAACTTCTTGTGCATCTCCTACCACCTACTTTAACTCTCTTGGTCCTCTCAACTACCAAAACTACCAAATGCCTTCTGCTTCCGAACAAACCGATGAAACTCTCTTTGAACGACAAACCACCTTGCTCAACCAAACGCAACAAATGCATAAGGAGATGCGCGGAGGGTTCAAGTCATTTGGAAAGGCACTAAAAGGAGTGTTTAGCAAGAAGAAGAAGTGAAGACATATGAGTGAAGTGAGCTAGATGTCTAAATGTAGTTTAAGACAACTTTTAACTTGATTATGTGTATGTTCTTAACAACTTGTGTGGTGATTATCCGATGTATTCGGAAAGACTTATGTGTTGGTTATCTTTAGGTACTTGTTTGCTATGATGGTTTAAACCTTTAGTTGTTTTAGTTATGCTACTTTGGTTTCATGACTTAATATGTTTATTACATGCTATATGATTAAATGTGCTCATACAACTCAATAGGGCTTGCTGCAAATAACCACCAAAACAGAAATACTCTCACAAAAATTCTGAGAAAAATCATTTTTCTGTGAAAAATGGAAGCCAACAGAGGGCGGCCCCCTTAATTCATAACGGGCGGCCCCCTTATCTTTAAGGGGACCGCCCCCTAATTAAGGGGACCGCCCTAGTGAATCACGGGTAAAACAATATTTTTCCTGCTTTTTGACCCTCTTTTACCTAGTCTCAGCTATCTTTGCCCAGAATGCTCGAACACAATTTGGAACAACCTAAACTAGTTCAAATTCATTCCTTTTTCAATCCATTCTCTTCCCATAAATCCCTTCCAAATGATCATCACCAACACATCATCCACCAAATCATACACTAACCACTATCAACATCCATGGCATCCACTAGAGCTTCCATTTCCAAAGCCTCCAAGAGATTCTCCACCACCTCCAACTCAAGAAAATGCATCAATGGACATCACTCTCACCCTTTCACCAATTACCCCACTTGATGTCCAATTTGATACTCCATCACCTTCACCACCTATTATTGGTCATCCCATTCCTTGGAACCTTCTTGAGGCACATGGAGATTCATGCTTGTGTTGCATTCACAATCATACTCTCATATTTGGATTGAGAGATGAACTTTAATATATGTTTTCATATATTAAACACATGCTCTCACAACCACCAACAACCATCATCCCACCACCTCCACCATATTCACCAAACTAAACACACTCTGTGTTTTGGTTTTTCAAATAATTGTCCACCCATCATTTTGCAAGCAAGTCCTATAGTGATAGGTCACATGAATCTTAAATCAATCATATCAACATGTAAGATTAGAGAGAATGAGAGCAAGTGAAGGGAAAATTCAA
>BQNB010126204.1:3428-19638 GCA_026074375.1 Tanacetum coccineum
ATACAAAAACTAATCTCAATATGCAAGACTAAGGTGGTGTTTGTTTTTTCAAAAATGCCTCTTAACAAAATCTTAATCTAACTCAATCAGGCGCGGTCATACATTTGAGTACGAAGACAATTGTTTATCACTTATTTGAAGTGGAATGTCACGAGTGTGTGTTCTTATCATATCTTAAAGCCGAGTTTGGTTAGATTATGACTTTGAAGATAACTTGTTTGAGCTTAAATCGATGTTGACGAAGACTTGTTAAATCTAGCAATGTGTGATTTGCTATCACTTAAAGGAGTTACGTTGTAGTGCTCAGTGTCTCATTTAGATGAGGATTTTGTCAAGAGATTGAGGTCTACTTACGTATGAGTTTGGAGTCACGTGGATAGTACAAGACATAAGACACAATGGGTTATTCTACTTCAGCATCAAGTTTGTAATACTGAGTTTTCTCCATCAGTAGTCATTACAAAGAGCCAACAGAATAAGAGATTCAAGAGATGGTTAACATATTGGTTTCAGGGGAAGCATATGATAAAGTGTTTAACCATTTAGATATGTTACATGCACCACTTTAGGGGAAGGTTTTCATTTACTACTGCTAAGTTATTATTACTACTGCTACTTTAAGTTTCTACTGCTTGAATTCATTATTCTTATTATGCGTCATGAAGGGTAATTTGCGACATTAGAAAGCTTGGATTAGAAGTTTAATACATGGTTTGTAGTTGTAAAGATCAAAATTGCATATGTTCACAGTCCCCTAATGGATAATGATAAAAGGGGGGAATATGTGACAGAGATGATATGATATGATTTGCAACTTATTAAGTGTGGTGGCATGGCATGGAACAAGAATTGATGACTTCATTGTGTTGAAGAAGTATCAATAAGTTCAAAGAAAATCTTAAATTAAGAGGAATATTAGAATCTGTTTGTTTCATTCATGGAAGATCAGATTTGAAGATGTACAAGATGTTTAAGTGCTTAAGTTGAAGACAAAGCTTATTATTCAATAGAGGAAGATTGCTGAAGATTAAGCTACTATGGATCATCTTGGAATCAGTTTACTGTTTGTTTTGTCATCATCAAAATGGGGCAAGATTGTTGGGATTTATTTGATTTGATGATACAAAAAGACGATCAAAATGTATGATACACAAGAATGAAACACAAAGGACTAATTCTGACTTATTGAATTTACAAAAGATGGAGGATTCTAGAAGACTTTCTTAAAGATAATGATAAGATTAGGAAAAAGTTTTTTAGTTTCCTAATACAATTAGAGATTTTCTTGTAAGGTCTTATGTTGAATGATAATTTTTAGCTTACGCGATTTAACTTAACGATTAAAATTAAAAGCAAATGCTTACGAGACTAAAAATAAATAGTGAACTATATAACATCATACAATGACCTAAAATACGGATTGTTACAGTCTTCCCCTATTAAATGAGCCTTGTCCTTAAGGCTTAAGACGCGTCACTTGACGACGGTGCGAGCTTTGTAAAGAGGTGTGGATATTTCTTTCCGAATTGGTCTTCACGTTCCCATGTAAACTCATGACCTCTCCTATAGTTCTATCGAACCTTGACAATTAGGATACGGCTTTGCTTCAACCGTTTAACTTCACGATCCATGATTTTGATTGGTTCCTTGACAAAATGAAGCGTGTTGGAAACAAGAAAAGTATAGGTCACTTCCAAGTTGTAATAGTCTTAGCCCGTAGTTTGTTATATAATTAGTCTAGTAAGCTAGTCTAGCCCAAGGCCTATGGAAAGCCCGTTAAGGCCCATGGCCGGCCATCATAGGACTATATATACACCTCTCCATGCCTTGGAGAGGTGGTTGGTTGGTTTTTGTATTTCACTTTTCATATATGCATTTCATGTTTTCTTACTTTCTCTCTCTAGAAACAAAACCTTCCTTCCACTCACTCTCTCTCTAGTTCTTGATTGTTTATCATAGATTACTAGTATTCTTCAATTGGTATCAAGAGCCATGGAGTGGTGTGTTTAGTTTTTGTGTTTGTCTTTTGATTTGTGTTCAAAACCTTTACAAAGAGCAAAATCTTGATTTAAAATTTTTCGGCTTAAAAACCTTAAAGTTGTCATTTTTCTTGTTCCTATAGGGTTAGTAACACTAGTTGTACAAGATTTTTTGCAAAAAACCAATCATAAATGTGTCTTTTTGAGTTTTGAAAAATTTGGTTTCGTCATAGTTATAACCGAACTAGTCGTCGTAGTTGTAACCGAACGAGTTGTTTTTGTTGGAACCGAACTAGTTTGTTTGTGTTGAAACCGAACGAGTTGATTTTAGTTGGAACCGAACGAGTTGTTATTAGTTGGAACCGAACTAGTTGATTTTAGTTTGAACCGAACTAGTTTTCTTCAGTTGGAACCGAGCTAGTTTTCTTGAGTTGGAACCGAACTAGTTAACCGAACCAGTTGAACCGATCTAGTTTGTTCATGTTGGAACCGAACTAGTTAATCGAACCAGTGGAATCGAACCGGTCTTTTTTTTTGACAACCGAACTAGTTAATCGAACCAGTGGAACCGAACTAGTCTTTTTTTTTACAACCGAACTAGATAACCGAACCAGTGGAACCGAACTAGTCAGTATTTTGACTACCGAACTAGTTAATCGTTTTGGCAACAGAACTAGTTAACCTTTTTTTACAACCGAACTAGTCAACCTCCTTTGAAAACCGAACTAGTCAAAACTATCAACTCAAATTTCTAAATTATACGGTTATTTCTTTGACTTGTAAAATTCTGTGAAACATTAACTTGTTTTCCTGGTTTTGTCGAGAATTGTAAAATCCCGTGTAATTTCAAGAATTACTTCAAGCCTCGACAACCACATAATCAAACACAATTTCTTTCTACCACCGATCGATCAATTAGTAATCTTTTTGATACCACGTTATCAATGACGACTCTTGCTGATAAATCACTTCTCTCGGGTGGTGACAATAAACCACCGATGCTTGAATTTTTTTTGTATGATTCATGAAAAAGCAGAATGGAACTTTATATGATGAATAGACCACATGGTAGAATTATCCTTGCTTCCGTTGAGAAAGGTCCACTCGTCTGGCCATCAATCACAGTGGATGGTGTAACAAGACTTAAGGAATATACTGAGCTCACCCCTGTAGAAGCCATTCAAGCTGATTGTGACATCAAAGTAATTAATATCATTCTCCAAGGCCTTCCAACATAAATTTATGCTTTTGTGAGTCAACATCGTGTAGCCAAGGATCTTTGGGAGAAGATTAAACTGCTCATGCAAGGAACATCGTTAACAAAGCAAGAACGAGAGTGTAAGTTGTACGATGAATTTGATAAGTTCACTTACAAGAAAGGAGAGTCGTTACACGAGTACTACTTGAGATTCACACTGCTACTCAATGATATGAACATCTACAAGATGCCACTAGAGCAATTTCAAGTTAATACCAAGTTTCTGAACACTCTTCCTGATGAAATGGAGCAAATTCGTTACTGATGTTAAGTTTGTCAAAGACTTGCATACTACCAATGTTGATCAGCTTCATGCTTACTTGGAACAACATGAACGACATGCAAATGAAGTTTCGTTTGATGCATGAACGTAACTCCGATCCTCTTGCTTTAGTTGCA
Source organism: Tanacetum coccineum (assembly GCA_026074375.1). NCBI lineage: Eukaryota > Viridiplantae > Streptophyta > Magnoliopsida > Asterales > Asteraceae > Tanacetum > Tanacetum coccineum. The sequence continues at coordinate 7,065 of BQNB010126204.1, forward strand.
TATACAACCAATAACACCATTATCAAACACATCAACACACTTAACCAAAATACTTAACATTCACCACACAGCTTCAACATATCCATCTCCACAGTATGGTTTCACCTTATCAGTCTCAACAATACTCAACTACATCAATCATCAACACCTCTTTCAGTAACTTACCCATCCAATGATTTTCAATCATCAATTCACCACAACGTTTATTCTCCATCATCATCCATCCCTCAATTGGAATATCCTCCCCAAATTAACCAACAATCTGAATTTTCCCAACAAGACTCTGGTCTAATTGTTCTAGTGTTCCAGAAAGGTGATAGGTCCGCCATTGATGCCAACACTCCATGATGTCGTTTTTTTGACTGCAATGTTACCACAATCGCCGTTATCCCACTACCAATAATCAGCTAGAAACTCGTCTAACCCTAGGAACCAAGCTACCATCAATAATGAAAGAGTGACACTACAACCAATGTCAGGGAGAATAAACTTCTTTTGCTGTGGGTACTTCAAGGACTTACACTCCAGGAGCAAGTGGAAGCAATTCTGGAAAACAAAGGATGGTTATTTGCTACAACTGCAAAGGGGAAGGTCACATGTCCAGACAGTGCACCAAACCAAAGAGAAAAAGGGATGATTCATGGTTTAAGGAGAAAGTGTTGCTGGTACAAGCTCAAGCACATGGTCAAATTCTGAATGAGGATGAACTAGCTTTTTTGGCAGATCCAGATATTCCTGAAGGTCAAAGCACACTAGACTAGTCATTACCACAAAACTAATCTGCTTATCAAGCTGATGATTGGATAGCATATGACTCTGAATTGTGACGAACTCAACTCTGCCCCAAGTTGCTCTCATGGCGAAATTGTATCTCATATGTGTAACATCCGCCCCATTTTTACATATAGCAAGCGGAAGCAATCAGGGTATTACTTCAAAGGTACAAGACAATCATAATCATAGAAAACGAATAAAAAGAGTCATTTTAAAATAAGTTATCATGTCATTAATTCTTCAAAAGTTTTTACAACGAGAAGGTTCCCAAAATCTATACAATAAAGTTTGAATGATAACGTTTTTTCCATCTTCATGTCTCTCGTCACTCCGTGCCATTAGTTACCTGAGATAAAACATGCTAAAAAGTCAACACAAAGTTGAGTAGATTCCATAGGTTTAGAGTAATATACTTTGAATGCAAACGCGATAATTCAGGTTACATTGATATACACCCTCTATTGAAAACATATTTATTATTGCCATTAGCTCATGAATCCGAAGCCTTAGGGTATGGTGATACGTTATAGCCCCTGCGGGTACCTTTGCCAAAATACCCGTGTGATTTCTAATGATGTGCAATTGGTTACACGTAACTGGGTACACCAACGGGGAGTCCAGCCCAAATAGATCTATTCACATCATTCGCGCTTACTACAGAGAGTAATTAACGGTTCATGATTATGGGGACTTAAAGGCAAAGCAGTTACTTAGGCAATAGTAAATTGAAATAGCATACAGAAATAATTGCATTCATGTTTATAGCATGTATCCCCCTCGCGGGTTTATAAAACATTTGAAATATTGAAATGCGAGGCTATGAACTCACCTGAACAGTTATAGGGAAATTGATAGCAAATGTATATGAAATGAAAGTAACGGCTTCGTCACAGGCAACCTGGGGTAATATAATGACAAGTCTTAGTTTGATTGAATATGTAAGATTTTACATTGATGTCGGTTTTAATATTAAAATTATCATAACTAACTCACCGTTTCGGAGCCATCATAATTCAAAGTCATTCAGTAAACGTTTGAGGAGCTAGGGCACTTTAAATCGTAAACCCAACAACTCAGTCAGAACTTAATACCAAGATGAAACTCCTTAATATGAAGCTCCCTAGTATTGTGGTATGCTATGGATCCGAGACATGATTTTTGAAAGCACATCGATGATGAACGATATAATAGTTATAACATAAGCAGTTTTAAAAGCATTTATTCAATATACTGGAAAGTAAGCTACGTCAAGCATTAATTAAAGTTATGTCTTGTAATGGTTTGAACGTGTTTTTAAACTTTTTCAAATGTTACATTTAGATAGACCCTTGAGTTAAAAAGTGACAGAATAAAACCCTTGGAGTTGCATCTTTTAACGACTTTGGTCCCTCAATTTGATGAAAAGAATACCTAATAAACCGGTTTGTAACTTTGATAGAGAGGAATGATGACGATAGATAGAGCAGGTGAGGGGGGAGGGGGGCGAGGGGAGACGCAGCGCCTGGAAGCGTGGGATTGAGTAGGGACAGATGATAGTGTGTCTACGAACGCGTGGGAGTGCACTGTGAGCGTCTAGTAGTTTAGCACATTCAGGGATTCCTGTCTTGTTTCACGAAGGTTCACTATAAGTACGATGACGCGGATGGGGCTATGTTATGACATGTACTTCATGTCTAAAAATTCCAATCCCCCCTTGCATGGATAATTTTACAAAACATGTCCAAATTGCCAATGCAACTTATTTTAATATTTCAATTGACATTTTATAAGTTATTAATAAACTAAAATATGAAGATTTAACACAACGCAAGTTTACATTTAACATCGTTAAGCTAGGAAGTAAAACGGTCATATTAGGAGGTTTTAAAATGAAACGCCGGGGTTTTAAGCTCAAATTCTTTACATGACTTAACAAAGTACTTATTTTAATGTTAAGTTTAAGCTTATTGGATAGATTTTAACAATAATTTATCAGCTTAGCTTAGAGATTAAGCAAAAACATGAAATTAGGGTTTCGGGTGTACGGTTTTGGATCAAAAAGGCATAACACATAGGTTTTTCATGAAAATGGATCAAACAAGAGTTCATGAACATTCATAAGAACATTATAAGAGTATGAGAGCAGGTTTGATGATATGAAACCTGAGTTTGAGCTATGATGATGAATAATGGAGTCGTATGGGTTGTTTTGGGTCAAAACGCCTTCGTTTGCTTAGTTTCTTCACTCCGGGGCTTCAATTCTTCAGGGCTTCACTTATTAGACTTCTTTAATGATCCTAGGATCATAAGGGAGCAAAGGATTGCTGCCAATTGGGTTATAGAAGGAGGAGGGTTGGTGTGAGTTGGAATGAACACAAGAGTGCCCTATTTATACTTGAATTCAAGTGAGGTGAGTAAGCAATGCTTAGTTTCTATTATTGACACATAGGAGGTCTAGTAGGGGATGTGTAGAGGCTAGAAATTCAGGTGTGGAGGTCTAGCAAAGTAGATTGAAGTGTTGGATGGTGTTGGAGGCTGCCGCGGCTGAAGTAGCAAAAAGGAGGGTCATGTGGCTTTGATTTTGGCCATGGAAAGGTCTAAGCAGGTGGGTAAGCTGCTTAAGGGTTTCTAGAAGGAGTTCATGTAAGTATCTTGCACATGGATGGGTCTTAAATGGGTCAAAGAAGGCAAAGAAAGGGTGCGGGTCTGTTTTGAGCTCGACAAGGGTTTTCACAAGTTTTCTTGCTTGCATTTCGTGTATAATGATTAAGGATGGTTGATATATGTTCCTAAGGTCTGAATTAACGTTTATTAGCAAAAATTTGCAATTGGTTTGGGTTAAAACGGGTTAGAAATGAAGAAGTGAGGTCGCGGGTTCCAAATGGTGTGGTTTAGGGTTTTCTTGACTTTCTTTGCTTATAATTCATGTACATTGGACCAAGATTGATAAATTATTGATCCTAGGTATATATCGGGTTATTATTAATGAATAAATGAGTGATGTTTAAGGTATAATGGTTAAAAAAAAAAAAATGGAAAGAAATAGTCGTGGGTTGGAATTAGGGCTCGTATAAGGCTTATAGGGTTTTCTAGCTTTGTAGTTCTTGTACATTGTCAAAGTAATGGTAGATAATGATGGATAATGGTTTGTAAACTCATTTTATGAGTTTACAATGACTCTTGGTTGCTTACTTGAGAATGAAATGGTTAGAAATGAGAAAACGGGTTGAATGATCATTTAGGGCTCATTTAGGGTTTCTCGGATTCATTTTACGTACAATTGAAATAAGATAATGAAGTAATGATGAAATAATGATGTAATAGGATTGACATGATTTGGGAAATAAGTGAAAAAATATTACAACTATTTGGGTTGGTTTGGGTTGTATCATCAAGAAACGAGTCATGGTTAAGAAACTAGCTCGTTTTAGGGTTTAGGGGACTTAATTATGTTTTTGTGTACAAAAAGATTGTATGAAAGCTTATGAATAAAAATATTTAGGGTTATACATTTTAGCGAATGAGTGTAGTAGCTTGTACACAAGTGATGGTGAGAATGAGAAATGAAACGGAGGTAAAGCGGCTATTTTAGAGATCATGCTTAATGACTTGTTCTTTGAGTTTAAAAGAGATTTTTTATAATGAGATGTTATATTTACTTATATCATAGTTATTAGTAGGCTTGTGCATTCTACTTTAGATGATAATCTTTCATGAAATTAGGTTTTAGAGGCATATTGATACGGTTAAAGCCTGGTTTTGATATAATTTGCGAATGGTACATTATAGGAATGAATGTACTTTGTAAAAATGATATTGATGATATTAGACTTGATATATATCGATATTGCTTGACATATATGAAAATAGGGATTGCGCATAGCTAGGTTGCCTGAAGTCGCCCTGGGGGGGGGGGGGGGTGGCCCTTTAACTTTAGTTATGCAAGAAATGTTGCACATTGAGATATTGGCAAAGTAAGTAATGTAATAAAGCGAAAAATTTCCCTGAAAAAGGTGAGTTCATATATAATTGATAGATTGTACATCATCTAACTTAATAGATGGATATTTACATTTATGAAAATTGTGGGTTGTTATAGTCCCCCATCCTTACAGAAATCTCGTCCCGAGATTTGATTTGATGTTGAAGTGATGATTGAAAACAAATGAGGATATTTGGCACGAATTTCGTCTTCACGTTCCCATGTAAATTCTGGTCCTCTTTTAGAGTTCCATCGCACTTTGACTATAGGAATACGACTTCGCTTTAATTGCTTGATTTCACGATCCATTACTTCCACTGGTTCTTCTACAAAGTTGAGTTTGTCGTCGAGTTGAAGTTCTTTCATTGGAATAATAAGAGATTCATTGGATAAGCACTTCTTGAGATTAGAAACGTGGAAAGTATTGTGGATGCTACTAAGCTCTTCAGGAAGCTCTAGTTTGTACGCCACTGGGCCAATTCGTTCAAGAATTTTGAATGTCCCACCCTGGGTATGGGGATTAAGCTTTCCTTGTTTTCTGAATCGAAAGATTTACCCTTACGGGTGATACGTTTTTAACATAACCATCGCCAACTTAAATTCTAAAGGCTTTCGCCTACATTGGCGTAACTTCTATTGTCGGATCTCTTCAGCTTGCAAGCAGTTTGAAGAAATTTGGACGATTTTTCAGTGGTTCTTGAATTATTTCTGGTCCCCGTAAGTTGAGAATCTCCAACTCGGCACCAGCAAAACAGGATCTACACTTTCGACATAAAGTGCTTCGACGTTGCTTCTTGATACGGCATGATAACGTTATTGTAAGAAAATTCAACCAATGGTAAATGTGTTATCCCATCCTTTTCCCAAATCTATAACACAAGCTCGTACATGTCTTCGAGTGTTTGATGGTCTTCACTTTGTGACCATCGGGTTCAGATGATATGCCTGTACTCCATGTCTAGTTGAGTACCCAAAGCATTTTGCAATGATTGCTAGAATCTGGATGTGAAATGACTGTCATGATCCGAGATGATAGAGATTGGTACGCCATGTCGAGAGACTATTTCTTTGATATATAACCTTGTAAGAGTTTCCATACTATCAGTCGCTCGAATGGGTATGAAATGTGCTGATTTGGTAAGACGATCGACAATGACCCAGATGGCATCATGTCCGGTTGAGGTTTTGGGTAGCTTTGTAACGAAATCCATTGTTATCCTCTCCCATTTCCACATAGGAATTTCCGGTTGTACCAATAAGCCGGATGGCTTTTGACATTCTGCTTTAACTCTAGAACATGTCAAACACTTGCTAACATATTCTGCGATGATTGCCTTCATGTTAGGCCACCAATAGAGTTTCTTTAAATCATGGTACATCTTATCAGAACCCGGGTGAATAGAATATTTTGATTTATGAGACTCATGCATGATTAAGTCTCTCAAACCGCCAAAAAGTGGTAACCAGCTTCGGTTTTTGATACAACGAGTTCCATCAGGACGAATTTCAAATGATTTGTCCATTCCTCGTAGGTTCTCATTTTTGATATTTTCTCCTTTGAGAGCTTCATTTTGGGCTTCGAGAATTTGAGATGGTAATTTTGGATGAATGGTTAAGATTAATGCTCGAACTCGGAGAGGTTTGATTCGTTTCTTTCGGCTTAAGGCATCTGCTACAACATTTGCCTTTCTGGGATGATAGCAAATCTCACAATCATAATCTGCGAGTAATTCTAACCATCGACGTTGCCTCATATTCAATTCTTTTTGACGAAGAATATGTTGAAGGCTCTTGTGATCAGTGAAAACTGTACACTTTGTACCGTATAGATAGTGTCTCCAGATTTTAAGAGCGAATATTACTGCTCCTAATTCAAGATCATGAGTGGTATAGTTTTCTTCATGAGGTTTGAGTTGTCGAGATGCATAAGCAATGACTTTTTCTCTTTGCATTAATACAACTCCTAACCCTTAAAGAGATGCATCACAGTAAACGATAAAATTATCGTTTCCTTCTGGTAATGCTAAGATTGGTGCTTCACAGAGTTTTTGTTTAAGGAGTTAAAAAGCTGATTCTTGTTCTTCGCCCCAGATATAACTCTTGTTTTTCTAGGTTAATTTAGTCAAAGGCTTTGTAATTTTTGAAAAACCTTCGATAAATCTTCGGTAATAGCCGGCGAGTCCTAAGAATTGACGCACTTCTGTGGGTGTAGTGGGAGATGTCCAATTCTTAACAGCTTCAATCTTGGCAGGGTCAACATGAAGTCCTTGACTATCGATGAGATGACCAAGAAATTGCACGATATGAATCCAGAAATCACATTTAGAGAACTTGGCATACAATTTCTCTTTTCGGAGTAATTCCAAGATAATTCTGAGATGATTAGCATGTTCTTCTTTGTTACGAGAATAGATAAGAATATCATCGATAAACACTATTACGAATTTATCCAGATATGGTTTACATACACGATTCATGAGATCCATGAATACAGCTGGTGCGTTTGTTAAACCAAATGGCATGACTTGAAATTCATAGTGTCCGTATCTTGTTCTGAAAGCATCTATAATATCCTTCTTCCCTTACTCTTAGTTGATGATAACCTGATCTTAAGTCGATTTTTGAATAAACGCTTGAACCTTGAAGTTGATCGAATAAGTCATCGATCCTTGGTAATGGATAACGATTCTTTATGGTAAGTTTATTCAACTCTCGGTAATCGATACACATTCTGAAAGATCCGTCCTTCTTTTTAACAAATAAGACAGGAGCTCCCCAAGGTGATGTACTTGGTTAAATGAAACCTTGGTCGGTTAGTTCTTGAAGTTGGTTAGATAACTCCTGCATTTCTGAAGGAGCCAATCTATAAGGTGTTCGAGCTACAGGTGCTGCTCTAGGGATTAAGTCAATTTGGAATTCTACTTGGCGAACGGGAGGGAGACCAGGTAGATCTTCAGGAAAAACATCTGGAAATTCTTTGACTACGGGAATGTCTTCTAGTTTCTTCTCGTCTGATTTCTTCTCCATTACTTGAATCATGAAAACTTGACAACCTCGGGATATATACCTTTCGGTTTTTATACAGGATATGAGATTTAGTCGAGTTTTACTTCGATCACCTCGGATGGGGGGGGGGGGGGGTGGGGGGGGGGGGGGGGGGGGAGCGAATGATTAAAGTTTCACCATTGATAGGAATGTGAACGACTTTTTCATCACAGAGAATGTTGGCATGAAATACTGGATAAGCCCCGGCAGCCATACCGATGACAACTCGAAAACTACCAAGCTTAATTGGCATGAAATCGATTCGAAAGGTTGATTTAGCAGGTAAAGTGCAGCATTTAAATAACAGTGTTTTGTGCTTACTAAGTTTTCCGCAGCCTTTCGATATCGTAAAATGTATCTATTGTAATAGACGAATATTAGCTTAGAGGCAAGCGATATGGATATAAAGGCTTCTATTACTCCGGAATCAAACAATACTTGACTAATGCTGATATTAATAGACACATACACGTAACTAAGTCAGGTCTTGTTGAGCATTCTTATCTTTCAGCATGTAGGCTCTTCCTTGGGCATTGATGTTGGTCTTGCGTGCACTGATTTTGTAATAATGCCCTTTTTCTCCACAGGCATGACAAACAACTGTTACTGGTAGTTGATTACTTCTAGTGGCTGGCTTCTTGCTTCGGCAGTTCTTACTCAAATGACCCACCTTGGTGTGTAAATATTAAATTGCCAGTACAAGTTCCAGTATGATGGAAATTACTCTCTTGCAACAAGGGAGTTCTCTGTGCATACCTACTGTATTCTGATGGTGTAACAGCAGAGGCACTACCAGCTCTGCCTTCCGGTTTTGTTGTTGACGATTGTTGGTAGCGATTGTTGGGTTGCCGGTAGTTGTTGTTGCTGCGGGAGCTGTTGTTGAAAGTTCTTCTGTTGTCAAACTTTCTTTTGTTGTCACTCGATACTTGCATTGAAGGCATGCCTTAGTACATGATCCTTTAGCCTTTGGGCTATGTTAATGGCTTCCTCTAAAGTTTGAGGTTTAGAGGCAGTAACATTTCCTTCAATGCTTCGAGGTAGTCCCCCGATAAAAGCTTCCAAGAGTTTATCGTTGTTTGGCACCAATGTTTTGGACATAAAACCATGAATTTCTTATAATCTTCTACATAAAGGCTTAAGATCATTTCCCTTTACAATCAGATTGTAAAGTTCTTCTTCCATCTTTCTGATCTCAGTCCGGGGACAATACTTGTTTGTCAGAAGCCTTTTTAACTTAGTCCAGGTGATTTGATTGGCTTGCTCTATTCCCATAGGCTGGGCATATGCATTCCACCAGGACAAGGCATCGTCAGTTAAAGTACCAGTAGCAAATGTTACTTTATTTTCTTCAGCACACCTGCTACGAGAGAATACTGATTCAGTTCGTTCAAACCAGCGAATAAGGCCTACTGCTCCTTCCGTACCATTAAAGTAGAAAAAAGCACACAAACTGTCATTACTCACAATGCTGCTTATCAAGCTGATGATTTAGATACATATGACTCTGATTATGACAAACTCAATTTTGCCAAAGTTGCTCTCATGGCGAATTTATCTCATTATGGTTCAGATGCTCTTGTTGAGGTACACTGTAACACCCCCATTTTTAGATATAGCAGCGGAAGCTAATATGGGGTATTACTTCATGGATACAACAATCATAATCATAGAAAATGACTCAAAAGAGACGTTTGTTCAATAGATATGTTATCATTCATTTAAAATCAGAGTTTTACAAAGGCAGGTCCCAAAATCTAGAAACATAAAATGTGAATGATAACAAGTTTTAGCCATCTTCAAGTCCATGCCACTCTGTGCCATAAGTTTCTCGATTACCTGAGATAAACATGCTAAAAAGTCAACACAAAGGTTGAGTGAAATTCATAGGTTTGATATGTAATAGTTGAATACAAGTTATCATAATGGAAATATTGGTATTGTAGGGATAATTATCATGGAGAACATTATTATCATGGAGAACAGTATTATCATGGAGAACAGTATTATCATGGAGAATAGTATTATCATGGAGAACAATATTATCACCTTAAACTCATGAATCACATAAAGAGATATTAAAGAGATATTAGGAGATACTACCCAAATAGATATTAAAGAGATATTAGGAGATACTACCCAAAGAGATATTAAAGAAATATTAGGAGATACTACCCAAAGAGATATTAAAGAGATATTGGGAGATACTATCCAAAGAGATATTAAAGAGATATTGGGAGATATTACCCAAAGAGATATTGGGAGATACTACCCAAATAGATATTGAAGAGATATTGGGAGATACTACCCAAAGAGACATTAAAGAAATATTAGGAGATACTACCCAAATAGATATTTGAAGAGATATTGGGAGAGACTACCCAAAGAGACATTAAAGAAATTTTAAGAGATACTAGCCAAATAGATATTAAAGAAATATTAGGAGATACTACCCAGATAGATATTGAATAGATATTGGGAGATATTACCCAAATAGATATTAAAGATATATTGGGAGATACTACCCAAAGAGGCATTTTCATGTACTTAGGCAATAATATATCAGGATAGCATATAGTTTAGAAAACACTAGCATTCATGGTTTATAGTAGGTATTACGGGATTATAAAGTATGTGAGGTTATGAACTCATTAAGTCTTTGAAAAGTAATCACGTTGTTATAAGATAAACGAGTATATAAAAGAGTTTGTAACCAAGCATGTATCCCCCTCGCGGGTTTATAAAACATGTAAATAAGTAAAGGCGAGGTTATGAATCTCATTAAGCCTTTGAAAAGTAATCATATTGTTATAAGATAAACGAGTTTGTAACAAGCATGTATCCCCCTTGCGGGTTTATAAAACATTCAAAAGATTGAAAATGCGAGGCTATGAATCTCACCTTAACAGTAGAGTGATAGCAAAGGTATATGAAGTGAAATGCGTCGGTATGGTAGTACGATGTTATCTACTCAGGTGGAAAGTATATCAACTTGAAATTAAACGGCTTCAACATGCAATCACGCAACCTGAGGTAATATGTCAAGTCTTAGGAAGATTGTACTCTAGAACTTTGATTCTAAGAGTTTAATATTGTTATGAGTTTGATTGGAAAGTTTGGAATTATTGTATCACCGTTCAGGCCATCATAATTCAGAAGTCATTCAGTAAACGTTTGAGGAACTAGGGCACTTCAAATCGTAAACCCAGCAACTCTGTCAGAACGTAATACCAAGATGAAACTCCTTAATATGAAGCTCCCTACAATTGTGGTATGATATGGATACGAGACATGATTTTTGAAAGCATACCGATGATGAATGATATAATAGTTACAACATAAGCGGTTTTAAGCATTTTATTCAATATCTGGAAATGTTAAGCACGTCAAGCGTTAATTAAAGTTATGTCTGATAATGTTTTGAATGTGTTTTTATGCTTTTTCAAAATGTTACATTTTAGACCCTTGAGTTTGAAAAGTGGCAGAATATACCCTTGGAGTTTGCACTTTTACGACTTTGGTCCTTCAACTTTTAAAGATATACAAAGTAAGCCTTTGACTTTGAAAAGTGACATAATAGACCCCTATAGTTATAACTTTGATAAAATGACATTTTTAGTCCTTTTAGTTATAAGTTTCCGAAAGTTACGATATATACCCCTTGCATGGATAATATTTACAAAACATGTCCAAATTGCCATGCAAGCTTATTTTAACATTTCAATAGACATTTATAAGTTATAATAAACTAAAATATGAAGATTTAACGCAACACAAGTTTAAAATAATGATTCGTTAAGCTAGGAAGCAAAACGGGTCATATTAGGGTTTTAAAATGAAAACGCGCGGGTTTTAAGTTCAAATTATTTCATGACTTATCAAAGCACTTATTTTAATGATAATTAAGCTTATTGGGATAGATTATAACAATAGTTTACAAGCTTAGCTTATAGATTAAGCAAAAACATAAAATTAGGGTTTCGGGTGTACGGTTTTGGATCAAAAAGGTAAAACACATAGGTTTTTGAGTTCAAAGCTTTATATTATGATTTTAGCATGATCATATGAACATTATGACGGCATGAATACAGAATATAAGCTTAGAGAACCTGGTTTGAGCTTATAGCTTAGAAACGGGTCAAAATCGGGACTTTTAGCTTCGTACGCCTAGAATAATGACTCTGGGGCTTCGTTTCTTGGTTTCTTTTGCTTCCTTTCTGAACTTGAGCCTTCTTAAGACCTCTTAGGATCTCTTAGAGCAAAGTATTGCTGCTATGTAAGGGTTATAGAGGAGGAAGTGGGGGATGGTTTGAAATGAAGAGTTATGGCTTATATTTATAGTCGAACCACCCTTAAGGGCCAAGGTAAGCTTGTAATCTGAGATGGAACATGTGGGAGGTCTAGAGGGTGATACTTTCAACATAACACGATCACCAACTTGAAATTCTAAAGGATTTCGCCTTATATTGACGTAACTTCTTTGTCAATCTCTTGCAGCTTGCAAGCATTGACGAATTTGCACGATCTTTTTAGTGGTTTCTTGAATTATTTCTGGTCCCGTAAGTTGAGAATCTCCAACTTTGGCCCAACAAATAGGTGATCTACACTTTCGTCCATAAAGTGCTTCGAACGGTACTGCCTTGATACTGGCATGATAACTGTTATTGTAGGAAAATTCTACAAATGGTAAATGTTTATCCCATCCTTTCCCGAAATCTATAACACAAGCTCGCAGCATGTCTTTGAGTGTTTGGATAGTCCTTTCACCTTGTCCATCTATTTCAGGATGATATGCTG
>BQNB010126205.1:7078-19638 GCA_026074375.1 Tanacetum coccineum
TACTGGATTACAATGCTTATATCTTCACAAGGTCAAAGAATGTGAATGTCTTGCACTAAAGCTGTCAAAACAAACTGAATCAATTTTCTCGTTTATCACTAACGTAAACCTGCAGGTCAAACGGTGGTAACGACAACCTCAATCCCATTCAAATGCTCAATCTACAAAGACATACTATCTAGAAAGCTCAAGATTGAAAGACAAAGACTTCCGCTAACTCTGATTTGAAGCTTTCAAGATAATGCAAAAGTATGAGCATGTTGGTCAAAGTCATAAGATCGCAAGATGGCAAAGACGATAAAGACAATGACAAAGGCTCAAAGTCAAGATCGCAAAGCATGAAGGAACAAGTTTACAACAAATAACGAAGACAAAGACCAAGGACACTCGAGCTTAAACGACAAAAGCAATCTCACTGATCTCATGAAGGAGTGTCATCAATGAACTCACTTCGGGGGAGATTGTTAGCCTCAATTTTATTGAGTCAATAAAGGAAGCTCGTTCCCGTGTTCAAGACCTCACTTCGGGGGAGATTGTTAGCCTCAATTTATTGAGTCGAACAAGGAAGCTCGGTCACTCTACGATGGAGCTTCGGTCTTTAATTAGTTAATGTTGTAATTAAATATTATCGGGAATCGGGCTCGATAGATAATCTAATATTGTATATGTTTTGGGTTTAATCCCAAAGCAAAACCCGAGCCCGGGTCCTAGTTATATATCCCGCGCGTCACATTAAATGTGTAGGGGTATATATATATTTAGATATTTTCTAAAATATCTAAATATATATATAGATATTTTCATATGAAAATATCTAGTTTTTATTTTTTTCATTTCTCTCTCAACTCTCTCTCTTCTCTCTCTCTCTATTTCGTCTCTCTCTCTTCTCTTTTCTTGTTTCGTGGTTCGGGTTATGAAGTGGAAGTATTAAACGGGTTTCTACAAAACCCATCTGGTAGTTTAACTCCTTTGATGAACTGACAAAACATTTTTCTGTCCCCTGGTGTGAAAGAATACGCAGCCACAAACCACTTCGAATGCCCAGCCTTTTCAAGTCTTGTCTTGCCTTGGTGGTGTCTTTAGATTTGTCATTCATTAACAAAGGGTTCAAGATACTGTCCAATACATTCTTTTCGATATGCATGACATCTAAATTGTGTTTTAGTGTAAGAAAAGACTAATACTCAAGTCCGTAAAAAATAGATCATTTAGTCCAGTTCAGCTCGACAAGAACATTGTGTTTTATCTTCACACCCTATACATTGGATGTTTACCCTTCACATGTGTGGGCAATCTAGCAAGTTGAGCCATGATGTCATCCCGGTCAAATTTTCTAGGAGGATCTCCGTCTTTGATTTCACCATTGAAATCAAGTGACCTCTTCTATTTATGGGGCTTCTTTAAGAATCTTTTGTGGCCAACATAAGTTGTTTTGCCTAACACACGCGTAGATGGAGTGTCTTTATTACATGTAGGGCATTCCTTGTAACCTTTCCCACTCCACCCAAACAAACTACTTCGAGCAGGAAAATCATTGATGGTTCATAAAACCATCGCTCTTATATTGAACTTCTGGCCTGTAGCAACGTCTATAGTCTCGACACCTGGCTTTTCCTATAAATCCTTTAGGTCATTAATCAAAGGCCTCAAGTAAACATCAATGTCCTTGCCTATGGATTTAGGGCAAGGAATTAACAACGTCAGCATGAAAGAACTCTCTTTCGTACATAACCACGGAGGCAGATTGTATGTTATTAGTATCACTGGCCACATATTGTAAGACTGACTAAGGTTTCCGAACGGATTGAAACCATTAGTAGCCAACCCTAATCAAACATTTCTTGGTTCCTTTGCAAAATCCAGATACTTAGTGTTAAAATTCTTCCATGCTCTACCATCAACCGGGTGTTGCATCTTACCAAGCTCCGTATCTTTTGCAAAATCCGGATACTTGGTGTCAAAATTCTTCCATGCTCTACTATCAACCGGGTGTTGCATCTTACCAGGCTCCGTACACTTCCCAGTAACATGCCAAGTCATTTTTGCAGCGTGACTAGACTTGTACAAACGTTGTAGTCTAGGAATGATAGGAAAGTAATGCAACACCTTCTTAGGAACTTTCTTCCCTGGTGTGTTACTATCTTTCCATCTACTCATGTTACACACCGGACAGAACCGCTTATCTTTGTGATCTTTACCCTGAAATAAGAAGCAATCGTTTATACAAGCATGTGTCATGTCACTCATCATCTGAGGTTGTGTTGTGTTATGTATTATTGGCGGAAGAACATTCGGTTCATCATGGTTAGTCTACGTTTTATAACTTGGGTCCCACCCATTATTCGTAATGTGGCGTGGAAGGTCTGGGATGGAAACCCAAGATACATTACGACAAGACTTGCATGGACATTTTACATTTCTGGAACTATTTACTAACGGCTTGCAATGCTCAATGAATTTTTTAAGACCGATAAAAAATGCTTTTTCATGACGCCCTAAACAGGTCCAACTCTTATCAATTAGCATAACTGCGTTTTAACGATACAATTAGTTATTATATGCACTTAATTAAACACATTCAAATGAGGAATACGAGATGTTTTGCTCACCTAATGCAACTATGGAAGGCAATCCTAACCCACTCTTTAAATGATTCGTCTGATATATGAATGCGTATAACCGATTTACTATTTGAGAAAATTTCGGCAACATTTCCCCTCAACTCCCTAAATATGTGTTTAAAGACATATTCGTAGGAGTAAAGGAGAAACACTGTCGAAATCATCTCAAATAGTAAACCAGTTATACGCATTCACATCCTAAATGAGACAAAACATTCAAAAAGCAGTCCTAGATAGGTGATGTGCGGTTGTCGTAGGACTTCTACACGAGAAGTTTTATAACTTCCTAGGCAGTGCACCTAGTCGTTGTAGTATAGTATAGGCAAGACTTGGGGTTGTTTATCGTTCACTCGGGGAATAGGTTGGGAAGGCTTGATCACGGTCTAATAGAATTCTAAATGTTGAAGGAAGATTATTTTTGTATTTTTGTATTTTATGGAAAGCAAGTAAATCATATAATTAAGAGGTGGGTTGGTTTTAGCTATTTAAACTAATAATAATCTAAACTAATGGTGATAACAATAAGATAAAAGATTGTGTCTATTTAATCATGTATTACTCCCTAGATCGCTTCTCCTAGTGTTGTTGCCTTGTCACCCTTGTGATGATCTGTGTAACTATTTTCTAAAGCATGAACGAATTACATAAACCCACCATCTACTTAGTATGCCGCTAGAGCAACGCACATGCAAGGTAGTATGAAGCCTATTACACGGCCCTAGGAGTTTACTAAGTGCATGTAAAATACATTAAAAGTGGATCAACCATATTAGGGGGCAAGGTAGTATGAAGACTGTTACCCGATGGTATCCTTTCTACACAATCACGTTTTCCTAGACATATCAACAGCGATTATAGACAGAAAGTTAGTTTTCTAAGACCTAACGTGTACATCCATCACAAGAAGCAACATCACTAAGATCTACTTTCTAGGTTTCATACAATCATAAATAAACACAATAATAGGTTTAGCCAAGCATGTTAAAGATAAAGCAGGAACAATAGATCAAACAACACATAGACATATTGAATGATTAAGTAAACCTTACTTGATTAAAACTTGAATTGGAAGAAGTACAATAGGGTTTTTAGGCCCTAAAATCGTCTCCTACAGCTGCTAAACGAACTAGGGTTCGTACCCTCTTTTTATTCTAAAGTTACACACTGAAAAACCTAACTTCGGGTTTGTATATATATAAGAAAATCGACGCGACGGCTTCTTGTTTTAGTTGTGACGCCATCGTAAAATGAATCTTCTAGATCTGCATTTGAGTCGGTGCGAGCTGACGCCGTCTTGAAATGTGTGACGTCGTCACTTGATGGGTTGTGACGGCGTCTAGTATAGCTTATGACGCCGTCTCCAGGATCTGTGAGCACAAATCTTTAAGAGTCTTGGTGTTGGTCCGTAGTCTTGTCTGTTTCTTCTCTAAATGAACTTTTCTAAATAGGGTATTAGTAATTAAGCCTCATAACAAGACCCCTTATGAACTTTTCTAGGTAGAAAACCTGCCTTAAGCTTCATGAGACAATTTAGGTGTCCTGTTACAGTCCTTAATACCATAGATCACCTAGGTAAGTTTGATGGAAAGGCTAATGAATGGTTCTTTGTAGGATACTCTACCAATAGTAAAGCATTCAGAGTATTCAACAGTAGAATTAGGATAGTTGAAGAGAACTTGCATGTCAAGTTTAGTAAGGATATACCTAATATTGCAAGAAGTGGACCTAATTGGCTTTTTGATATAGATGCTCTAACAAAATCTATAAATTATGAGCCAGTTGTTGTAGGGAATCAATCTAATGGTAGTTCGGGTATAAAAGCATGTGATGATGCAGGAAAAGCTAGAATGGAGACAATACCTGGCAAAGATTACATACTGCTACCATTTTTGACTCAAGATCCATCATTCTCTTCTAGTTCAAAGGATACTCCTGATGCCGGATTCAAACCATCAGGGGAGGAGGAAAAGAAGGATGCTAAAGATCCAGAGAATGAAGATAGTGAGGTTCCAAATATAGAGGAGCCAAGAGTTAATCAAGAGCAGGATGCAAATGTCAACAGCACTAACAACATTAATATTGTTAGTCCAACTGTTAATGCTGCTGACATAGAATATAATGCTGCTGCTGAGAATATAGTCTATAGATGTAATGATGATCCAAACATGCCTAATTTGGAAGAGATTGTCTATTCAGATGATGATGAAGGAGTTGATGCAAAGGCTGACATGACTAATTTGGATACAAATATCCTTGTCAATCCTACTCTAACTACCAGAATTCACAAGGATCATCCACTTGAACAAATCATTAGAGATATACATTCAGCACCTCAAACCAGAAGGATGACAAAGAATGTGACTGAACATGGTATGTTTAGTTCAGTGCAACAAAGAATCAACCATAAAGACTTTCAGAATTGTCTGTTTGCATGTTTCTTATCGCAAGTAGAGCCCAAAAAGGTAAAACAAGCATTACAAGATCCAAGCTGGATAGAAGCTATGCAAGAAGAGCTTCTAGGTTTGGACTTTAATGGATTTACCACATGGAAAAAGAGCTATTGGTACTAAATGGGTGTACAGGAACAAGAAAGATGAAAAAGGCATTGTAATCAAGAACAAGGCTAGGTTCGTTACTCAGGGATACACTCAAGAAGAGGGAATTGATTATGATAAGGTTTTTGCTCTAGTTGCTAGGATTGAAGCAATTAGGCTGTTCTTAGCCTATGTCTCATTCAAAGACTTTGTTGTGTATCAGATGGATGTGAAGAGTGCATTTCTATATGGCAAGATTGACAAGGAAGTTTATCTTTGTCAACCTCCGGGGTTTGAAGATCTAGAGTTTCCTGACAAAGTTTATAAGGTAGAAAAGGCATTATATGGTCTACATCAAGTTCCTAGAGCTTGGTATGAGACTCTATCTACTTATTTATTGGATAATGGATTTCAGAGAGGCCAGAGTCAAAGGTGATATTCTACTCGTTCAAGTATATGTAGATGATATCATTTTTGGATCTACTAAGAAGGGTTTATGCACTGAGTTTGAGAAATTGATGCACAAAAAATTCCAGATGAGTACTATGGGTGAGCTTACCTTCTACTTAGGACTATAAGTGACTCAGAAAGATGATGGGATTTTCATCAGTTAAGACAAGTATGTGGATGAAATCTTGAAGAAGTTTGGTTTTTCAACTATGAAGACAACAAGTACTCCTATGAAGACTTCAAAGCCATTGCTCAAAGATGCAGAAGCTGAAGATGTTGATGTTCACTTATATAATGTTTTTTGTATGTGCTTGTGCAAGATTTCAAGTCACACCTAAAGTTTCACATCTTCATGTTGTGAAGAGAATCTTTAGATACTTGAAAGGTCAACCTAAATTAGGCCTTTGGTATACTAAGGACTCACCATTTGACTTGGAAGCTTATACTGACAATGACTATGCTGGTGTAAGTTTAGACAGGAAATCCACAACATGAGGTTGTCAGTTTCTTGGGAGGAGATTGATCTCATGGCAATGTAAGAAGCAAATTAGGTTAGCAACTCTTTACTACTGAAGCAGAATATGTATTTGCATCTAGTTGCTGTGGACAGGTGTTATGGATTCAAAATTAAATGCTGGATTTTGGATACAATTTCATAAATACCAGATTTTCATTGACAATGAAAGCACCATCTGCGTTGTTAAGAATCCAGTGTTTCACTTAAAGACTAAGCACATTAAGATTAGACATCACTTCATTAGGGATTCATATGAGAAGAGATTAATTCAAGTGATCAAGATTCACACTGATCACAATGTTGCTGATTTACTCACAAAGGCATGTGATGTTAGCAGATTTCAATATCTGATTGCAAGTATTGGAATGCTTAACCTCTGAAGTAAGTGATTAAGGGGAGGATAATTATGTTACAAGAAGCTGATTATACATAAAGGTAGCTTGTAATGAAATGGAAAATGTTGCATAACAACAGCCGGGTGGTGAAGGGGAAAGAAATCCCACTGAACCTCAACCCACACATCTAGACATTCTGCTTCCTCTATCTAATGATTGAACCAATCACTGTTCCCTTATTATATTATACCAAAAGATCTCAAAATCTGAGGAAGCAAAACGGCCCACTAAGATATCTCAGTCTAGTGGAATATTCCCCTTGTAGCAAATGATGACTTCATTAAGGTGTGGTGAAGACAGATGGAAAAGGTGCCACTATGCTTCTAGCTTAGAAGCACAGACAGGACAGTAGTAAATAATAGAACCCAATCATGACAACACTTAATGAGTCTTTGCCCGCAGGGAACTGATTCGGGTAGTGGTCCCAGGTGCCAAGATACTATATTGAGGGGTGCAGAATCTCAAATTAGGTTTGAAGCTGCATCTAAACAGTCCAATGATCCACCTTTCTCAAGAGTTAACACACTTGGAAGTAGGGAGGACAGCATGAAACTAAAGGAATTGATGGAATTTTGTACCAAACTATTTGAAAAGGCTCTTGATTTGTGATATAAAAATAGATAGAGTGAATTGGTGAGAAAAAGAAATGAGAGATATAGTGAGCTGAAAAACAGAAAGAGAGTTGTGTGATATAAAAACAGATAGAGTGAATTGGTGAGAAAAAGAAATGAGAGATATAGTGAGCTGAAAAACAGAAAGAGAGTTGTGTGATATACAAACAGATAGAGTGAATTGGTGAGAAAAAGAAATAAGAGATATAGTGAGCTGAAAAACAGAAAGAGAGTTGTGTGATATAAAAACAGATAAAGTGAATTTGTGAGAAAAAAATGAGGATGATTTTGTGGAGAGTGAAACAACAGAAAGAGAGCTTAGGAGAGTCAAAGTTCAATGATGGAAATGCTTTTTGGAATGAAATTGGAGTTAATGCTGGTGTATCAAAGTTAATGTTGCTAAGCTTAAACTTACTGCTGCCAGTATTAGTTAATGTTGCTAAGCTTAAACTTACTGCTGCCAGTATTAGTTAATGCTGCTAGGCATAAAATTACTACTGTTGGTTAAGTTAATGCTGTCAGACTTAACTTACTACTGCTATTTTAAGTTAATGTTGTTGAGGAGGATTTTATAAATACTTCGATTCGGAGTTTTAATCACTCATTCGATCGATTTTACACTTTGATATACTCTCTAATCATAAACCCTAACTCAATTTCATATTTAATCCTCAAAACCCATCATAATGTCGACCCCAAAATTCGCTGAAACACATATTCTAGTCGCATTCTTAGATAAACCTGAAAAAGTAAGGGGTTTGAGCAAATCATTAATTTTCTGAATGCAAGTTCTATCAGATATGCGCTAACGGTGAATCCAACCATCTATACTTCATGCATTAAGCAATTATGGGCTACTGCTAAGGTACAAACTGTCAATGAGGAAGTGCAGATACAAGCCCTAGTAGATGGGAAGAAGGTGATCGTTACTGAAATAAGTGTAAGACGAGCTCTTTACCTAAAAGGATGCTTATAGGAAACAGATTGTCTACCCACTGTACCATTTTTTGCAGAACTGGAAAGAATAGGGTATGAAAACTTTCACAGAAGGCTTACTTTTTACAAGCATTCTTTTCTCTTCTGTGGAAGTTTTTAATTTTATACAATTCAAAATTGCCTTAGTGCTAAGCAATTGGCCTGGAATGATTTCAGTATTACTATGCCTCTGCCTATCATCTGTCTTGCCACAAACCAAGATATTTTAACCTTTCCAAGTACATTTTTGACCAATATGTAAAGAAACTTGGAAGGTGGGGTTAATTTTAATGTATCCAAGGTTTGTGCAATAAAAATATATTGTTCTTAGATAAGCAAGTGAAGAATGTCCAAAACATAAGGAGATCTATGTAACCCACTCCTATACCAAGAAGTTTTTTGCTAAACATGGAAGAGGGGAAGGGAAGAGTTATTCTGGTAGGATTACACTCTTGTTTTCAAACTATAATGGTTCAAGCTCTGATGAAGTTGGTGTGAAAGAGTCAAGCAGTTCCTATTGATTCCCATCACACTATACTCAACCCATCTACATCATAGACCTAAAAGAAATAATCAAGAGGAACCAGAGGAAGACAATGGTCCTACATAGCCTATCACTGATGAGGTACCAATTGAGGGCATGTGGTCTACCCTCCTATGATCAATCTCAAAGTTGGTGAGGATAGAATGCACTTAATGAACTGATGGACCTTTATGCCAAATCTGGTTGATAGGGTTCTTCCCTGGAACATACAAAATACTTCTCATGCTACAGAGAGTGCCAATGGAAGGAGGAGTGTTAAGAAGCTAGAGGAGGAACAAGGAGGTCCAAAAAATTATAAGCCAAGAAGTGACAATGACTATGCTGGTGTAAGTTTAGACAGGAAATCCACAACATGAGGTTGTCAGTTTCTTGGGAGGAGATTGATCTCATGGCAATGTAAGAAGCAAACTATAGTGCTAAGACAACTACCTGGAATGAATTCAGTAGTACTATGACCTTTGCTATCATCTGTCTTGCCACAAACCAAATATTTAACTTTTCCATGTACATTTTTGACAATATGGTAAAGAACTTGGAATGTGGGGTTAAATTTCTAATGTATCTAAGGTTTGTGCAAGTGTTCCTGGATAAAAAAGTTAAAGATATGTCCAAACATAAAAAGATCTATGTTACCCCCTCCCATACCAAGAAGATTTTTGCTAACATGAAGAGGGAAGAAAAGGGATTTTGTGGTAGGATCACACCTTTATTTCAAACTATGATGGCTCAAGCTCCTGAAGAAGTGGGCGAAGGGTCAGCAGTTCCTACTGATTCCTATCACACTACTACTCAACCATCTACATCAAGACCCTAAAAGAAACAGTCAAGAAGGAAACAGAGGAAGGACAGTGGTCCTACAAAGCCTATCACTGATGAGGCTACCAATGAGGAGCATGTGTCTACCCCTTCCTATGATCCATCTCAAAGTGGTGAGGATAGAATGCAACTAAATGAATTGATGGACCTTTATGCCAAACTGTCTGATAGGGTTCTTGCCCTGGAAAATACAAATACTTCTCAAGCTGCAAAGATTGCCACATTAAAGGAGAGAGTTAAGAAGCTGGAGAAGAAAAGGAGGTCTAGAACTTACAAGCCTAGAAGACTGTACAAGGTTAGTTTGTCAAGAAGAATTAAATCCTCTGATGATGCTAGTTTGGGTGCTCAGGAGGATGCATCCAAACAGGGGAGGAAAATAGTTGATCTTGATGCTGATACAGAGGTGACCTTGATTGATGAGACTCAAGGGAGAAATAATAAAGACTTGATGTTTGATATCGGTGTTCTTAATGGTGATGAGGTGTTTCAAGAGCTTATAGTTAATTCTGATACAACTACAAAAAGTTCAATTCCAGTTAGTGCTGCTGATCCAATTACTACTACTGGTAAAGTAGTTACTATTGCCAGTGTTGAAATTCTAGAAGATTTAACACTTGCTTAGACTTTGATAGAGATTAAAAGTGTAAAACCTAAGGCTGTTACAACTGCTGTTACAACAGTTACACCTGCCAAATCAAGACCAAAGGCAAAAGGAATTATCTTTCATGATTAGGAGGACCAGGCACCTGCATCTACACCAATAGTTTCTCCTTCACAACTTCCACAGGCTAAAGACAAAGGCAAGGCAAAAATGGTTGATCCTGAAAAACCTTTAAAGAAGAAAGATCAAATTGCAATTGATGAAGAAGTTGCTAGAAATCTTGAAGCTCAACTACAAGCTGAATCGGAAGAAGAAGAGAGTCTTTCAAGACAAAAGGAAAAAGAAGCCAACATAGCTTTAATTTAATCATAGGATAACACACAAGCTATGATAGATGCTGACTTTCAATTGGCTCAACAAATGCAAACAAAAGAACAAGAACAGTTGAGTATTGAAGAAAAGTCAAAGTTGTTTGTAGAACTCTTAGAGAAGAGAAAGAAACATTTTACAGCATTAAGAGCTCAAGAGAAAAGGAACAAGCCACCAACTAAGGCTCAAAAGAGAAATACAATGTCTACCTATTTGAAAAACATGGCTGGATACAAACACAATCAGCTAAAGAGCAAAAGTTATGATGAGATCCAGGAGATGTTTGATAAAGAGATGAAAAGGGTAAACACTTTTGTAGACATGGATACAGAGTTGGTGAAAGGCAGTAAGACAAAAGCAGAAGGAAGTTCTAAAAGAGCTGGAGAAGAACTTGAATCTGATAATTCAAAGAAGCAGAGGATAGATGAACATGTAGAAGCTAAAGGAGATGATGATCAAGAGGAGGCAGAGATGAAAAAACATATGGAGATAGTTCAAGATGATGAGGTAGCAATTGATGCTATACCTCTAGCCACTAAGCCTCCAGTCATAGTTGAATGGAAAATCATCAAAGAAGGAAAGATGGGATACTTTCAATTGATAAGAGCTGATGGAAGTTCAAAAAGGTATTCATCTATGATTCGGATGCTTCAAAATATTGACAGGGAAGACTTAGAAACACTCTGAAAGTTGGTTAAAGCTAAACATGGGAATACAAGGCCAGAGGAGGCATATGAAAGAGTGTTATGGGGAGATCTAAAAGTAATGTTTGAACCTGATGTAGAAAGTGAAATATGGAGGAATCTACAAGGATACAATGTGACAGTTTGGAAGCTATTTTCTTCAAGTGGAGTTCATTTTGTGAGATTTCAGAATCTGCATATCTTTATGCTGGTAGAGAAAAAGTATCCACTCACACCTGCAACAATCACAAAAATGCTCAACAAGAAGCTTCAAACTGACCAGTGGAATAAGATTTGCTATCAATTTCTTAAACTCATGACAAAACAACACAAGAATCCTAGAAGTGTTTGAATGCATCCTCTTGGTGATAGTGAAAGACTTTTAATGAAGAAACTTGAAGATTCAGAAGATGAACATCAACTTTAGGGGAGGATTGTTAGGATTAGAGTTAATATGATAAGGAATTAACTTAGTAATATGCTAAGTAATTAATACTGTTAGTTACTACTGCTAGTGTATATTACTACTGCTAATGGAAGTTAAGACTGCTTAGAGACTTAGAAGAAATCCTACTAACTAGTTAATACTACTAGTATAAAAGTTACTACTGTTAGTGTAACTTAGTACTGCTAGTATATGTTAGTACTGCTAGTGTAACTTAGTACTGCCAATGAAGAATAAAGAAAATATTCTAAGTAGTTACTACTACTTGTACACAGTTAGTGCTGCTTATACAAAATTTAATGCTGCTAGTATGAAAGTTACAACTGCTAGAAGAGTTTTTACTATCAGAAGGATAAAGATGAAGATTGCTTATCATGATTACTTACGGGATAAGTATGAGATATTTTGGTAAAATATATGTATAAGTTATTTGTTTAGAAGATCATGATAATTTAGGAATGTATTGTAAGCCACATAGGACTCCTTGGTGTATAAAAGGAGGTCCTAGGGCATGTAGTTTGATTTATATATATATAGTCGTTTATAGCTTCAAGGTTTTGTATAACCCTAACACTATCAAGAGTGTTCCTATTAATAAATTGAGGTTTAAGGTTTGGTATTATACAATCTTACTTATTACTGTTTCATTGTTTATTCTTCTTGGTATCATAGACTAGATTCCGCATAGTCTTTGATATATTCAATCAAAGTTTCTACTATAGTTGTCTTGGATTTATTCAATAAAACTAGGCCTTTTACAAGCTAAGTAAAGATCTATTTAAGTGGGATCAACATAGGGAGAACACAAGAAGTATGCCACTGGAGACAACTACTTCCAATGCTTTGATCACATGTGATGGTCTTGGTGATTATGATTGGAGTGATCAAGCAGAAGAAGTTCCAACTAACTTTGTACTAATGGCTTACTCTTCTACAAGCTCTAACTCTGAGGTATCTACTGATTCAAACTGTTCATCATCTTGTTTGGAAAATTTTAAA
>BQNB010126206.1:0-19638 GCA_026074375.1 Tanacetum coccineum
TACCCATTCTTATATAACACATGCACGCACTTGTCTCTTTTTTTCTTTTACGCGATGAGTAATGTGCGACTGTGCGTTGTTAGATTTTATAGTGCAATGTTTCCCTTTAAGTTACACTAAATGTTTTTATATGTTGTTTGGCACATGTTAAGAATTTATCGAATGTTACGAGTGTTTGCAATTTCATTTTGATCTTTTTACGTTCTATTTTGAACGTCACACAAAATACTTACCACAATATCGCATATCGTTAACTATCCGTCGCTAGGAATTTCCGCCGCTATGCGCGGGTACTCGCCTAGTTAGGAGAAAATCTATGTCCTATGAAGATCTGCCTTACAGGTTTCTGAGTATGACGTTTCTGTTCTGCAGGTTTGTTACTGTTTCTAGTCTTGTTGGATTGAACCTTAACACGAGAATTCACTTCTTTTAAGAAGTTTGTTATACAAGCATCATGATTTGCATTAAAGACACACTTATGACATGAACAAAGTGTTTTGAATCTGAGAAAGAATTAGAATTCTTAGAGTGATCTGTTATGGGCACAACCGTTTTCGTTACACAACTACTCTTAGATACAGGCAAGCTCCTAGATGAGTGATTAGTGCTCCTAAGTTTTGGTTTGCTATCATCAGCAGTGCTTTGAAATCTAGCAGAATGCATCACACTAGTTTTTGAGTTCCTATCTCTTTCTTGTGTCTTTTTCCTAGCTTCATCTAGATAGTGATTATAAACCATGTCATTTGAACTAAATCTTGGCAAGTTCTTAGAACTATTCCTAGATGAGCTAGATGCAATCATATGATTAGGTTTTGTGGAAACCGTAGAAGGGGGGGGGGAGGTGAATACATTTTCCTTTAAAAACTTTAAATCTTTTGTATCAATTACCCGATCAAGTTTGACGCAATATGAGAAGTGTCGATAATAGGTTAACAATAGCTAACACATATTCTAACAATATAACCACACATACAATATTTAGTACAAAGAACTACACAACCTTAACTAACAATATATACACAACCATTCACACAATCATAAGCACAATGCAAGTATAAAAGTAAAGCGGTAAATATAAAGAAATAAGTAAAGCGAAAGGTAAAAGAAAATGCAAACCGACATGGTGATTTATAGTGGTTCGGTCACGAAGCTCCTCTTCGCCCTACTCCACTCCCCGAGTATCCAACTCGAGAGTTACTTCACTAATCAACAAGCTCCCTTTCGGCGGAGAAAACCTTATACCAATGCTTACATTATTTTCCGACACTAAGCTAGATGTCGAGTCCTTCTTCGGGTACAACCAAACCCGTTATGTTTTATGGCCCAACATAACAAACCTTATGTTTTATGGCCTAAACACATAAACCGCGTCGCTTACAATATTTTCTGACACTAAGCTAAATGTCGAGTCCTAATCTTAGCTAGAACCAATCTACCACCCACACTTGTATTTTGAGGACTAAAATACTATGACACACCATCAACACTTCCGGATTTATACACTATCCGGATCTACACATGAATAAAAGATATGGACTATATCTATATGTAACAAATGTTACAAATGAACTAACTAGACTACATAACTTCGTATCTTGGCGATGACGAAAGTTCTTCTCTTGCACTTGAGGAAATGATAGAAGATTTGATCACATTTAAACAAGATTAACCAAGTTGAATGATAAAAAATTTAGAGAGATTTAGTGTGATATAGAGAGAGAGAGAAAACTAAAAAATCATGCAAAAGGGTTGTGAAAATAGTTGGAGGTGACCCACTATTTATAGGAGCTGAAAAACAGCCTGTCAGGAAACGGCGGTCCTAGATATCTGAAGTGCACAGTTAACCCTTTCAAGAATTTGTTACCGCAACACCAAAGTCAATTAAGTCCCGGATGAGTGCATTTCTCTCTTCAGGATATTGATGATATAAATTGCAACGCCAAAGTCAACTAAGTCCCGGATGTCACAATTATTCTCTCTAAGCAGTCGAAATGATAACACCAAAGTCAACTAAGTCTCGAAAGTAGACATTTCTTCCTACAGGATACTGACAATCTAAAGGAATCATTATACCTATGTGTACCTCTTTTATCAAATACTTCTACTTCTTATAAGAATAAGCTTAGGGATTGACCATTTGAGGAAGCATTAATTGAATTAGAAAGAACTTTTCTCATGTTTTAAATAACTATACTCCTAACACTTCCTCCTGGGGACTCAAATGATGCATACTGACTAATGACGAGATGTCTCTTCCACCATGTGATTGAAATAGTGCACCCGAAAGATTCAAAAAGGCCTAAAATCAAAAGAAGCTAACCTCAAAAGACAAAAAAGCTAACCTCAAAAGAAGGCCAAGGACACTATCAAGTATACATATACTCCTTCCCCCTTGCTGGTTTTGACACATCGAAATCAGCAAAACCTTATACGCATATATATTCGAGATCGTGTTTGAAGAATTAATAAGCTTAAATCTATTCGGTGAGAATCAACTTCAAGGCTTTTAAAACTATGAAAGTATTTCCAAGCATTCCTAAGTCTTTTACAAACTATGAGGTGTTGGCAATATTGATCGAATGTAGTTTAAGGCCCGAATTCACTAAGTCTCAAATTGCAAATAAGTCCATAAAGATTTAAACAAATGACATCTAAAGCTCTTGTAGTTAATATAGATTAACTCCCCTTGAAATTGTTATCCGTTATTATCCAAAACTTTATCCGTTTATTCCGTGACTTATTTTGAAAGAATGTTTTAAAAGATTATTGGATGACACTTTCTCCCCCTCAAATAATGACCAATTTTTTATTTAAAGAGTTGTTGTCATTGTTTGAGTGGTCGAATTGTCTTTGAAAATCTTTTTGTGATTACTGTAAACACTGATTCATTATGAAGACAACTTTTTACCAATAAAAATAAGATTTCTCTTATTTTGACACATAAGCGCACTGGCACGTACACTTATGGTAATATAGGAAGCACGGGTTATGTTGCAAAGTAAACACAAGCCTTTGCATGGTCATAAAGTAGACCATGCCCAAGAATAAATTCCCGTCGAGAGGTCAAATTTCCTTTTTGACCGAATACTTGCCTTTAAGATGAAGACCGGGTTGCTATCTGAAATAATAGCAAGCCATTTTTGGCATGTTTTGAAAACATTTTGGAACTTCTGCTCGAACTTCATTTACAGCCTCGTATCATTATTGAATGACATTTCTAAGTGACCGGTAAAAATGATCGTACTTTCAGAAGACAAGCCATTAAGACCTTTTTTTTGTATTTTCTAAATATTTTTGATTTTTATCTTTGGATTTAAGAATTGTTATATTTTGTATTTTGTTTTTGTAAAAATTTGAAAAATGAAAAATCTTTTTGGTTTTTATGGTTTTAATATATATACATATGATACAGGATATTTGAATAGATGCCACCACTATTCATCAACTTCATCTGCCAATTGTTCCAGAGTCTCCGGCGTAAAACTCTGCATTCCCAGCTTGTTGATTTGAAATTCAATTCTTTCTCGGCCAAGAGCTTTAGTGAAGATGTCCGCCAGTTGATACTCCGTATTGACAAAGTAAAGTTCGATCACCCCATTCTCAACATGCTCCTTGATAAAGTAAAATCTGATGTCTATATGCTTTCGATCTGGAAGATGAACGTTTTTTGCAGCATACGCAATAACGCTTTTGTTATCACAGTACATTGGAATTTTATTGAATCTAAAGCCAAAGTCGGTAAGCTGCGATCTCATCCAAAGGACTTGAGCACAACAGCCAGACAAAGCAATATATTCAGCTTTCGTACTGGATATCGCAGCGCTTTTCTACCTTTTAGACGACCAGCTAACAAGTCTATCACCCAAGAACTGCATACTACTAGATGTGCTACGGCGTGTATCTTGACAACCAGCATGATCCGCATCTGCAAATGCTGTTAGAGCAATCGAAGAATCCTTCGGATACCATAGTCCTTGATTAAAGGTTCCTCGTAGATACCGAAATATCCTTTTAACCGCATTTAAGTGCTTTTCGGTAGGCCGAGCCTGATACCAGGCACACATGCATATAGCAAATTATAGGTCAGGTCTACTAGCTGTGAGATAAGGGGGTGCCAATCATACCACGATAATGTGATGGATCAACGACTTTCCCTTCTTTATCCTCATCCAGTTTGGATTTCTCCACCATGGGAGTATCCACTGGGTCACAAGAGTCAAAATCGTATTTCTTTAAAGATTCAAGGGCATATTTTGACTGGTTAATAAAGATGCCTCTGGGACTTTGAGAAATCTGTAGTCCTAAGAAAAATGAGATTTTGCCCATCATTGACATCTTAAATTTTGAACACATGATTTTAGCAAATAGGTCACAAAGTTCAGGTGTAGATGCAGCAAAGATAATATCATCGACATATATTTGTACCAGAAGTAGTTCCTTGCCTTCCCTACGGATGAACAAAGTAGGATCCACTGAGCCTTTGGAGAAGTCTTGGGATATCAGGAATGAAGACAACATATCATACCACGCGCGTGGAGCTTGTTTCAACCCATAAAGAGCTTTCTTTAGCTTGTACACGTGATTGGGGTTATCTGGATCCACAAACCCGTCTGGCTGGCTAACATAAACCTCTTCCTGCAAATTACCATTCAGAAATGCAGTCTTTACATCCATTTAGTAGACGACCATGTTCATGTGAGCGGCAAACGCAAGAAAAAACCTTATAGCCTCTAATCTTGCAACTAGAGCAAAAGACTCTTCAAAATCAATTCCCTCTTCAACGGTAACCCACTGAGCCACTAACCGAGCTTTGTTCTTTATAATACCTCCCAGTTCGTCTAGCTTCACTTTGTAGATCCACTTCAAAGTAATAACCATAACTTTATCTGGGCGGGGTACGAGCTCCCATACTACAACTCATTCAAACTCATTGAGCTCTTCTTGCATTGCTTCGATCCAACAGGATTGAGTCAAAGCATCTTTATATGTCTTGGGTTCAACAGCAGTGAGGAAAGCATCGTAGTAACAGAAAAGAGCTTGCTCATGTAACTGCAGTCTTGTGGAAATTGGTCTATTGAGTTCACTGATTATATTTTCAAGTAGGTAATCCTTAGTCCATTTGCTAT
This sequence comes from Tanacetum coccineum, assembly GCA_026074375.1. Lineage (NCBI taxonomy): Eukaryota > Viridiplantae > Streptophyta > Magnoliopsida > Asterales > Asteraceae > Tanacetum > Tanacetum coccineum. The sequence goes on from BQNB010126206.1 coordinate 5,127, forward strand.
TGTATTCAGAAATTTGGTGATCGGGATGCACAGTTGTATGAATAATATCCGACGTTGAAGATTGATCAGAAGAAACTTCTGGAATTAGGATACCAAAGTACACATCATTACCCATATGTGCAACTTCAATATCATGATTATCTTCTTCAACATCGTTAGGAATGATAGGAGGTTGAGTTTCAAGTGTTGTTTGAGAGTTACTAGGTGATGGTGCATCTTGGTCAACTGTTGTTGAGGAAGGTGAACCGGTTGATACAACGGGTTTTGGAGCAACTAATTTAGTAATTAGAGTAATGACTTTAGGGGCTGGTGGATTAACACTAAGAGGAGGGTTGAGTAATTTATCAAACAGCGGTTGAAACAAAATATCCTAATCAGTTCTTGAAGGTGGTACAAACGGTGTTGAAGGAGAAGGGTTTGGCATGAGTCCTGAACTGATTGTTGCAGGAGTCATTTTCAATGAAGTGCTGTCCTGAACTGCTAAGTTCATAATCCATCAGCAGTCAGCTCATCAAAATCTACATGAATTATTTCAATGATTCGTCTGGTACGTCGGTTGTAAATTCGAAATGCTTTCTTTGTGGGTGCATAGCCAATGAAAATACCAATATCAGCTTTCGGTTGTAACTTACCCAAGTTCTCACTATCATTTGTCGGATAGCAGAGTGCACCAAATACATGGAAAAATGATAAGTCGGGAAGTTTATCATGTAAAAGCTCATATGGTGTTTTGCCGTGACGAAGTCGTACAATGGAACGATTTTGGGTGTAACATGCGGTAGCAACTGCTTCTGCCCATAAGAATAACGGAGCTTTTGCATAAATCAACATTGTGCGGGCAGCTTCAATTAGCGTACGATTACGTCTTTCAACGACACCATTTTGCTGTGGAGAGCGAGCAACAGATGTTTCATGAGAGATTCCAACCTTCTCATAATATTCACGCAAAGTTTGATTAACAAATTCAGTTCCATTATCTGTTCTGATTCTTCGGACAGGCACTTTAAGTCGCACTTGGATCATCTTGAGAAACTTGATTATGAAATCTGGAGCTTCATCTTTTGACCTTAAAAAGTTAACCCATGTGAATCGAGAGTAATCATCGACAATGACGAGGATGTACTTCTTTCCATTAACACTTGCGACACGCATTGGTCCACAAAGATCCATGTGCAAAAGATAGAGTTTTTCTTGGTTGGTGTCTTTAGATTTAGGTTTGTGGGGTTTCTTCTTGCTTTTACCCATTGCACAAGCAGAACACAGATGGTCCTTTTCAAATTTTAGCTTAGGGAGACCTCGAACAAGACCGTGTCTAGCTAAATGGTTGATTGCACCAAAGTTTAGATAGGACAGACGTCGATGCCATAGTCAGGACTTAGTCCTTTGTAGGCCTTTGACAAGAACATTTAGAGGAGAGGACGCCATCATATCTCCAAGAGACAGAGTATACAGATTGTTTCCTCGAGATCCAGTCAATAGATCAACACCTTCTAAATTATGAATGAAGCAGGTGTGTTGACGAAAAGCTACTTCAAGGTTCGAATCACAAAATTGCCCAACGGAGAATAAGTTGTGTCCAAGTCCTTCCACGTAGTAAACCCTTGAAATCGTAACATTCCCAATCTGATAATCACCATAACCCAATATCTTTGCCAAGTGATCATTTCCGAATTTGACTGTACCCAAAAACTTATTGACGAAATTGGTGAGCTGAGAGCGATCTCCGGTCATATGCTTGGAGCAGCCGGAGTCCAAATACCAGAGAACAATTTGGACGACCTGCATTCATCAAGAGAGGAAGATGGAACATCGGAAACTATGGATCCCCAAGATTGTTTGGGTTCCTTTTTGTTAGCAGATACAGATTTAAGAACCTTAGATTTGCTAACAGGAACATTAGTTTTAGATTTTATAGGTTTCCTTGAGTAAACCAATGTTACCACAGGTTTGAGTGTATCACTTTCTAAAGCAGTTGGTTTCCTAAGGGGCACTTCAGCAGTTGTGGTAATCCTAGTTAAAGGGCACGCATTTCCTACTATAGTGAAGGTCCGGCCAGTAGGTCTCCATATATATCCAATATTTGTAAACACCTTTCCTGTTGGTTTCCAAACTTTTCTCTTTGAACTTTTCTTAACAGATTTAGATTTATTACGAGCATTCACATCATTGATAAAATCAAGAACACACAAATCATGATTATCAGAAAGCATGCAACCATTACACTTAACACATTTAAGTTCAGAATTCGCATTAAGCTTAGAATGCTGCACATGATCAACTCCTTTAGGTTGAACAACACAATCTTTATTTTTCAAACTAGATTTAACTTTCTTAGGGTGGGCTTCTACTTTATTCTTCTGAGTACTACTTGGTGTTTGCCGAATCTTATCTTTCTCTGTATTGCCTGAAGGCTGTGATTCGCTAGCACTAGTAGACGGTTTTACTCCTGTAGAAGACAACATAGGTTTGTTAGAAACTAGGTTTGATGTAGAGGCTGTTTTGGTAATTGTGTATCCTAAGGATGTGACAGGCTTAGTGAATCTAACTCTTTCGTCCTTGTTCTTTGGTGTCACAACCACTAATTTTCCATCAGTATTATTGACACTCGAACATGTTTTACTGATGTGTGTAATCAACTCCTGAATTAGTTTAGCATGCCTACAGGCAGATTCTAAGGAATGATCTAGTGGATATTTTGATTTAACATGTTCAACTAGATCCCTAAGAACTGTAGCTTCTTCTTGAGTGTGCTTAATATAGGCAGAGTGAGCTGTCTTTTTATTCAACAATTTAGAGGTTATTAGTTCTACATCAATCTTAAGCATCTCTGGATCAATAGTGTGTTTCATAACAGCATTATCAACTAGAGTTTTTCCTTTAAGTTTCCTTAAGTCGTCCTTGAGAGCTGTAATTTCCAAAACTTTTTCCTGAAGACTAGCATTTAAATCAGAGATTTCCATAGATTTTAGATTAACTTGATTAATTAAATCATCACAGTGTGGACATTTCCATTCCACCATGTCTGTGCACACCCTTCTAGATGCAAGCAGCAACCTTAACCTTGTCCTCCTCAGCACACTTGCTGATTTCAAACACCGACTTTGTTTTCTCGAACCAACGACTTAGTCCGACAACACCCTCAGTCCCATTGAATGAATGGGGCTTGCAAAACTTGTCTTTCTCTTTGTGGACTGGCTTTCATATTCGTTTTATTCAAGGATTGATTAATATTAGGAGCACTTTGATTTGAAACCGAATTTTCTCTTTGAAAAATTTCCTGATTAAGTTCAGAATCAACTTCTAAAGAAATGCAATGCTTTTCAAGATTATTATAATTTTTGAAAAGTGTATCGTAAATCTCTTTTTCAACGAAATCCTTTTTATTGATAAGCTTAGTCTCAAGTTTGAGACACTTTTGGCATTCATGCATATTCATAGAGACACTATCCATAGAATAATTCATAACAACATTCACAAATCTTTGTTAACAACTTTTTCTAAGAGTCAATCGTTTTCATTTAAAGCTTGATTCATTTTAACTTAAAAAGTTTTTGACTCTAAACGATGTTGTTCGACAGTCTGTTCCATTTGAATAAAAACAGTTTGGACTTCAGTAAGTTCATCAATTAGATATTGATCAAATTTTATTAAAGATGTCCTTAAGTGCTTTTATAAATGGAATAAATGCATCTCTAAAGCAAGCTTTTGTATGTTCAAACTCATATGTACCCTCAGTGATAGCTGTGGCAGTGGTTCTTTCTTTAACAACCTTGTCAAAGCCAGCAAGATGATGTTTAATATTTTTCAAGCTTGTATTAACCATACTTACTTTAGGAAGTTCTTTTGGAACCTCGACTTTATTGGTTGTACTAGAAGGAGAAGGGTTTGAAGGGGGCATAGAATTCTGAGACCAAAAGGCTTGTTCAGCAGATAATTTAGTTTGTGGAACAAATCATTTATTAAAATCTTAAGAAAGTTTATTAAGAGCAACATAGTCAACTGGTTTAGTGTTCACTTTGTTTTCTAAAACCATTGGATCTTGTTGTTTCAAAAGCATTTTTAATCGACTCTCTTCAACAAGCATTAAAGTCTCTTCAGAATCAGGAATTCCCCCCCCTAATAATATAATTTCGGGATATGCATACCATCATAAAGCTTTGGTTCCAACTGCTAAGCTTTCTTCAGATAAAAAGGATTTTGAAAACCTATAGCTTGTTTGGTGGAATGATCATATAAAATCTTTGATTTTGTTAACATATGAACAGTTTGCGTAGATTGACCTCTTTTATAAACTAAATTATTAAGATGTTTGATCTTCTTTTCTAAAGCAATTTCCCTATCAATATTTCTAGATTCGTCTTTCTTAAAATCTTCTTTCAGTTCATTAACTGTTTTCATTAAAGATTCTTTTTCTCTTAATTGATCAGAAAGAGTTTGCTTAAGACGATCAATCCCTGCATTCTGTTCATGTGATTCTGAAAAATTATTTTGACCTTTTATCTCAACACTTTGACCTTCTTTCAAAACCTTACCTGTTCTTTATATCTTTCAAGCTCAGCAGTTAAAGTATTATTGACACTTTTATTTTCCAGATTAAGCTGGGTGCAATGAGTTACTTGGGTTCTAAGTTGTTCAATCACAGATAAGATTAGTACATCTTCTTGTGCAGATGAGTTTAAATTTTGAATAGCTTCCTGTTATGATTCACGTAGATACTGAGAATAGGGAATGATATTGCTATCACTGGTCATTTCAGTCTCTGTATGATCCACAAAATCTGTGTAAACTGTTCATCATAGCAGTTGTATCAGGATTTTGTACCTCTGTTATAGGTTTATAAAAGAGGTCAATCTGCGCAAACTATTCATCATAGCAGTTGTATCAGGATTTTGTGCAGATTGACCTCTTTAATACAACTGCTATGATGATAGTGCATTGTTTGGACATATGTCCTTCCCCTTTGCAGTTGTAACAAGTAACAATCCTCTATTTCCCTGAGTTACTCCCACTTGCTCTTGGAGTGAAAGTTCTTATAGTACCCGCAGCATAAGAAATTTGTCTCCCCTGAACTGGTTGTACGGTTACTCTTCCATCATTAATGGTGGCTTGTTGCCTTGGGTTTGACGAGTTCCTCAGCGGGTTGTTGGTATTAGGATAGCAGGAAGTGGACTATAGTATCACAGAATGACATCACCATGAGTGATAAGGCCTCAATTAGATCATCACCGTGCTTTGAATATTAGAATAGTTTAGTCCTGAGCTAATTGGGAAATTCAGATTGTGGTTTGAATGTAGGCGGCAGTAATCTATTTGAGGGATGGATGATGTTGAAGAATTAACGTTGTGGTGAATGAGGTTTGATTTTTGTTTGGAGGGATAGTGATTGAATGAGGTATTGATGATTGATTGACTAAATATTGTTAAGATTCAAAAGGTGATCCATACTGTGAAGATTGATATGGTGAAACAAATTGTTGATGTTGAAAATTCTGGTAAGAGTGCTGATGAGATTGATAAAGAGACTGTGTCATTTGGTGAGATACAACTAAAGCAAAAGGATCGGAGTTGCGTTCATGCATCAATCGAACTTCATTTGCATGTCGTTCATGTTGTTCCAAAGTAAGCATGAATCTTGATCAACACTTGGTAGTATGAAATCTCTTGACCAACTTAACATCAGTAATGAATTTGCTCCATTCAGCAGGTAGAGTATTCAAAAAACTTGGTATTTGACTTGAAAATTGCTCCAGTGGCATCTTGTAAATATTCATATCATGAGTAGCAGATGGGGATATCTCAAGTAGTTTACTCGTGTGTAACAACGCTCCTTTCTTGTATTGTTAACTATTCAAAATTTTCGTAGCAGACTTACACTCTCGTTCTTGCTTGGTTAACGGACTGTTCCTTGCCATGAGCAGATTGATGTTTCACAAATATCCTTGGATACACGATGTGACTAGACTAGTGCATTATTTTAGTTGGAAGGCCTTGTAGAATGAGGTTTTATTGCTTTGATGTCTTAATCAGCTGAATCGGTTTCGCTGGGATTTAACTTCCGTATAATTCCTTGGTCTGGTTTACACATCCACTGTTATTGTTGGTCACAACAAGTAGACCTTTTTCACACAAAGGAAGATTATTCTACCATGAGGTCGTCATTTATCATATAAAGTTCCATTTCAGCTTTTCCATGAGTCATACTAGTGCTTTTTCAGCTTCGGTGCTTTATTGTCACCACCCGAGAGAAGTGACTTATCAGCAAGAGTCGTCATTAATAAAGTGGTATAAAAAAGATTACTGAATGATCGATCGGTGGTAGAAAGAAATTGTGTTTAATTAAGTTGTCTTTTAAGTCTTGAGAAAATTCTTAAAACTACACGGGATTTTACAATTCTTGACAAAACCGGGAAAAACAAGTTAATGTTTCACGGGATTTTACAAGTCAAAGAAATAAACCGTATAATTTTGAAACTTGAGTTGTTCGGTATGGAGTTGTTCGGTACAAACTACTTGGAGTTGTTCGGTACAAACTACTTGGAGTTGTTCGGTACAAACTACTTGGAGTTGTTCGGTACAAACTACTTGGAGTTGTTCGGTACTAACTACTCTGGAGTTGTTCGGTACTAACTAATCTGGAGTTGTTCGGTACTAACTGCAAGGAGTTGTTCGGTACTAACTAATCTTGAGTTGTTCGGTACTAACTGCAAGGAGTTGTTCGGTAGTAGTTGTTCGATACTAACAAACTAGAGTTGTTCAATAGTAGTTGTTCGATAGTAACTAACTGGAGTTGTTCGGTACCAACAGTGACGAAACTCAAAATCTCAAAAACACAAAAAGACACTTTTTTGATCTGTTTTTTGCAAAAAATCATGTACAACTAGTGTTACTAACCCTATAGAAACAAGAAAAATGAAAACTTTAAGGTTTTTAAGCCGAAAAATTAAAATCAAGATTTTGTTCTTTGTAAAGGTTTTCGAACACAAAAGTAACAAAAATGATGTTTTTCTTGATTCAAAGCATGTACACCTATATCATAAAGATACTAGATCAACTTTACCATGGTAAATGATCTTTTAGTGTATACAAGTGCTTCAAAAACAAAGAAAAAAATAAAAGAAAGGATGATTTTTGCTAGAAAAAAACACACGAACCAAAGATAAACACACCACTCCATAGCTTTTGATACCAATTGTAGAATAATAGTAATCTTTGATTTATGCAAGAACTAAAGAGAGAGAGTGGGTTGGATGAACTTAGAGAGAGAAAGTAAATGGAAATGGAATGTATATTATGTGTGTGAGAAAATAAACAACCAACCACCTCTCCAAGGCATGGAGAGGTGTTTTTTTTCCTATTGGCCGGATTATGGATGGGACCTTCGTTGGGAATTTCCATGGGATTTTCCTAACTTGGCCTTCTAAGGTTCCAAAAATAACTAAACGAGCTATCTACCGATATACATGGAAGTGACTAACACTTTTCGTGTTCCTAACATATTGGATACGGCGTATCGATCATCTAATAAAGTTATTTTCCATTCTCGAACTTAAAGCCCAAATTTGTTTTATATACCTTTCTTTGCTGGTTCTACTGATAATTTTTTGGGTGTTTTTCAGTAAGAATGACAAAGGTTATCAAAGGAGAGTTCAAGAAAATTAAGGATGTTAAGGTCGAAGATGTTTCGCTCACTTAAGATACACCACTTGAGGTTTTCAACAATGAAGTCAGTCGATTAAGCAGAATGGATGATGATTTATTCACATATAAAGTTGAAGTTGCCAACATCCCATGTCACTCAAATATGGATGATGATTCAGAGCATGAAGCTGATGATGACGTGGGATATGATCCGTCTGATGTTGCATTTATTGGATGGTTGGGATCGAGGTTTTTCAACTACAAAACAATGGATCATTATACTATGAAAGCATTATGGATTTACTGGATCAGAAGAGATGATGAGGTGAGCTCATAGATGAAGAATCTTTGTGTTGGATGATGTTGTTGAAGTCTTTAGGATCGACACTAATATATTTGATTAGAAACACCTATGTGCAAGGCATTCGAAGACTTTAACTATCTTTTGCAAATCGATCCAAACTTATTACTATTGACATGAGGGATTCAAGGACTTATGGTAGATTTCAAGAATGATTGATATTATGAATGAAACAAAGGGACGTACTATGGGTTGAAGAGAGCTATGGACTAACGATGGGAGTTGGGACCAAACCCACGGCCAATTAACTACTTGCATACTTTTAACTATAAGATGGGGTGTTCGGATCATGGACCAACATGTAGTTGGATGGATGATGGATACTGTAATAGAGGAAATTACCGAGGAACTTAACTTTATTGGAAACCAAACTCCATTTATCAAGCTAACGAAATGGTAGAGGCTCTGGAAGATAGCGAACTAAAAGAAAATGCCTTAACGAACAAGCTATTTATGGAGGCTTGATTCTATGATGATGAATCAAGCAATGATTGTTGGAAAAGATGGAAGAGCCATGAGATTTACTACCATGATTATAATGAAGGGGAATATGAAAACGAAACTCATGAAGAAGGACATGAGTTATGTAGTATCAAAACTCGTGAGGTACCGGTTTGCCAAAAAAAAGATACAAGATGATCAAATATTCGTTCAATGATTAAGAAGAATATGTTGCTGTAAAAGAAGATGAATACAATGATCTTACAATTACAAGTGAAGAGACGTGCCAAGCTTACCAGAAAATCTTTCAGATGATGGACGAAGGGTGGATGGTTACGCGCACCAAGTGAGAAACTAAAGAAAAGTCTAACTTAAAGACTTCACTATAAACAAAAGTGCTTCTTGAGAGACAACCCGGATTGTTATTTAATTTTATCGAGTCTGTCTTCCCAGACATCAATACGGCATATACGCTCTATACCATATGGCGTATTGATTGTATGGATGTTATCAATCTTTACTTTTTATTACACTTTAAAAACATTATTGTCAGATTTGAAATATGGCGTATTCACTAACCTGATACGCTGTATCCACCAAAACTGACCCATATTTTGTTTAGTTTAGTTTAAATTAACCGTAGGTACCAAGATAGGAATACACATGTTCTTCCTATATTTTATACAGGACCTCGTGAAAGAAATATTTGTGGAGAATTTAAATATTTAGAGATCTTGAAGTGTTGGAGTCTCTAAACTTCAAGGCGGTTGTTCAACACGAAATCTTGCTCAATAAATCTACATGGAGAATCTACCGAGCAAACATCAGGGGAGTTTCTTATTCTAATTCTTTTTAAATTCCCGTATTTAATGTTTTATGTATACAACGAGGACGTTGTATAATTCAAGTGGGGGATGAAATTAGAATGTTTACTTGTCCTAATTTTCACACTAAAATGCTTAAATTATGCTCAAATTTAAAAAAAAATTCAAGCATACTTTTGTGAAATTACATGTTACAAAACCCGCACACAATAACCCTTGTTAGATATTGTGAGGATTTAGCCTTTCTGTTTCCAAATATTTTACCAAAATTCCACAAAAATATAAGTGTGCCGGTGATGTAGTAGACTTTAGAACTTGGCTTGGTATATCTATTCGAGACCGCAATGATAAGTACTATGGATTTAGATGGAGTAACTTGTTTAAATTGGTAAATTTTAGGATTACACCCAAATCTCCTTTACATGTTGTTATTAACTAACTACACCGGTTAGTTAACCTCCCATTTAAACCCTTTTCCACTCTCATCTTTAGAGTGAAGATGCACTAGAACAACCCGTAGAGCCAATCCTTTAGGAATTACACAAACTATTTGTTTCGTTACATCCTTACACCTTAACCTACCCTATTAGATTAAGTTTAATTTCCAGTTGCTAGTTGCTTAAAGTGTAAAGTTTGTATTTCCCGAGTCTTGTGTCATTTTCTATCTTTGATGTGGTTGGAAATTTGCACATTTCAAATGGGAATGTATATTAGTAGTCAAAACTCATGCGATTTTACTACCATCACAATTAATGGTGAATTCGAAGAACGGGAAATTATCGAAGAAATTATCCGGAATTATTATGATCGTGAAGATGGTGAAACTACACCGAGATTTGTAGTTTGTTAGCCAAAATAAACAAATAGAAAAAAATTGAGAAAATGCAACAAAAAAGAAAGAGAAAAGAAATATGAAGATAATCATTTCACAAAGAGCATTACCGAAGGAATTACACGAAGGATCGATTATTCATTGATACACTAAAAAAATCAACGATGTAAAGTATTGTACAAAGTGGTAGATATCGCCACTTGCCTTGTAGAGTATGTAAAGTTTTGGATATTATTGGAAGTTGACCGTTACGGGAACGCCAACTTAGGTTGTTGTTTTTTATCAATGATCAAGACGTTTTAAATAGTTGTGTCTTAATCATGGTAACGGTCATAGGAAAAATCGTGGTCTTCCCAAGTTGTATGTTAAGTATTAATCTATTTGTTTCTTGATTTTTTTATTTAACAACAATTTCACTTCCCTTCACTGATGATTAGCCACTGGTTTTACGCGAATGAGGGACTTTTTCGAGCGTGCATGTCTTATTTCGTCGTTTACGACCATGTATGCCTATTTAGCTTGCCTCGTTGGTTAGACTTTTTGGTGAAAGTTAGAAGGTTCCTACCCTATATCATTCTTCATCCTAGTTTCAATCTTCTCGGAGGCATGGTTCTATCAACAACACAAATACACAATTCAATAAGAATTTGTAAAGGTATGCAAAGTCGAGATACATGATGGTAATAGAAGAAATGAGATAGAATGATAATATAAACAATCATGATAACCAAATGATACTTCATTAAGCAACATAATTTCATTACAATAATAAGATAAGTTTTAAATAATCTGCGGTGTTTACAAAAGAGAACAAAATTACACCCGGCAACATAACAACACTAATTGACACTAGCAGTTTAGTGGTAATACATAGATCCTACACAAGGAAACATAAAAGTATATCTACTGGGAACCATCGGGTAGTCCCTGATGACATCAAATAACGTCTATTTTATAGTATCATTTATTCTATCTAAATTGCTCGTTTTACATTATTTATGCATGAATCGGTACTTAATTGCTTATATTAGTTGTTTACAGTTGATGACATCAAATAACGTCTATTTTATAGCATTATTTAACCCACGATATTAACCCATTTTGTATAGTTATTGCAAAAAATTGTTACTTAATCATTTATATTTGAGAATTGAAGTAATTATGGAGTAATTGGTGAAACATAGCAAAAGGCGCACATTCTGGAGCTTAAATGAAGATATTTTGAAGATTACTATTCTGAAGACCAATACGCCGTATCCATCAAGAAGATACGGCGTATCCGTGCCTGCACTCACCAAAGACCACAAAGGAATAAAGCTCAATACGCCGTATCCAGAGAGACTCAATACGCCGTATCAAAGATATAGTATGTGAATATTCTGGAAGATATCAAACGTGGTCCCTACTCTAAGAAATCCCCAATACGCCGTATCTAACCCATTGGATACGCCGTATTGAACCGACTTCCAGACATTATAAATAGAAAACTCAAAAATGAGTTTTAGGTGTGCTAAATCATATTCTCGATACCTAAACCATAAAAGTCGATTTTCAGAAGAGAAAAAGAGCAGAAGAGGTCGAGCAACGTATTCAATTCCATAGGAGACATCATGTAATTCCATATACTTTAGTAATCGTTCAGTTTTTGGTATCATTCGTTAACTCGGTTAGTTTACCTTGGCTAAATTATTACTCTTGTATTTATTATGATGTTTGAAGGCTAATACCTTTGGGTATTAGCCATTATTATGAAGATCTGAATGTTTGGTATTTGTTTATATCGATTTCTTAATTTATCGTTGTATGCTTGTTTATGTTTATCAATTTATACTTGTTTACACGCTTTTGTATGCGACCTATCATTTAACTGGATCTAGCTAAGTGGACCAAGCGGATCTAGAGTATGGGATAGCTCTCCATATAGTAATTTATACATCTTGAATAATAGTTACACAAATATTGTCCTTCTAAGTCTGTGTCTAGGATACGCTTTGGGCTTAACTAGTTAATTGGATATTGCTAATGGTTTATTGATCGTGTTGACTAGCAGGTGACCTAGATAATTTAACAAATAACGTTCTGATTCCATTGGATAGTTGGACAAGTGGACTACTAGTGTATAGATTGCCATTAAGCGGTAAGTGGGTAAAGTCTCTATGAGCTAGGGTTTAACAAGATCACCATTTCTTTAATCCCTAAGATAGATTATAATCAGCAAATAAGGATGCTTTATGCGGATGCTTTAATTGTGACAGAATTAATGTGTCTAGGTCTTAGGAAGATGTAACGCCTAAGTCTTAAGAATGATATGCCACATCGAGAGAAGAAATCATTGCACTTAGTTAACAAGCCAACATTCTAATCAGAATAATAATGGTTAATATAGTTTTTTATATAAGGTTCGACCGCTCTTTTAACTTTTGTTAATTAGCTTGCATGGGTAACAGTGTCTTGAATTGATTATAGTTACCAATAAAACCGTGCTAGTCTCTCAGGCTGAAACCCCCCCTTTTCCATTAGAATTAGGTTTTAGACTGACATAGGTTTAACATAGGATTAGATTAGAATAGAATTAACTTAGATTAGATAACCAAGATATTAATTAAATTGTTTTGACCTAATATAAACGACCCCAAATGAAAAAAACGGATAAAAAATGCCAAATATATGTTTGTTTTGTGATATTTACTGTGCCAGGTATCAGATTTACATAAGGACAAAATTGAAGCCTCAAAACGACAAAACTGAGCACGGGTTTAGAAAGTGCGTGAAAAAAGTCAAGTCAAATTCAAAGTAAAAAAGTCAAAGACGATGCCGATTCCGAAGAAATATTAAATGGATCAACACGTACCCATTTAATGGTTCGGGTCAGCCCATTAAGACTTTATCTAAAAGTCTTACAAGCCTTAATGTTTAAAAAGCCCAAAATCCAAAAACATACCAAACCGGCCCAAACAAAAGCCCAAACCATACACCCTTTAACCATATTACACCAAAGGTCCTTAAAACCTTTGCACCGTTAGTCCAAAAGGACTAACAATGTCAGTCCAAAAGGACTAACGGTGCAAACACATAAGGAAAACAGGGCTAACGTCCGTTAAACACAAACACAAAACCTTATCCCTGATTTCCCGCCATTGATACTGTTCACCCGTCTCTTTCCTCTTTTTCCCCACAACCTGCCAAACCTATCTCTCTCCCATTACTCCACTTCACCAATACCAAAAATCCACATTGGCAATCCCCTTTAACCCTATTCATTCAAGGTTGAAGACAAGAATTCAAGGGTTGAGATGAAAAGACTTGGAGGACACTCAAGATTGAAGGCTGAGATTGATTCTTGACTTACCTCACATAAGAAACACACATGAAGACACCAAGACTTCTAAATTCGGCTATAAATAGGTCTTAATATCAACAGTTGTAATTTATCTAGTGTAGATGTAAATTAGGAGTAGTATAGTTTTACTTTTAATTTTTTTTATGTTTTATGTCATTTAAATTATGTTATTGTACTTTCTTTTTGAGTCTTGTAAAAGTTTTAAGTATTAATGAAATTTCAAGTTTTATGCAAAAATTCTGTTTTTAGTTCTAAGTTAATGTTATGCTTTTAAAATGTTTATTAAGCTCTCATAAGCTCTTTTATTTTGTTTAAGCTGTTTTACTAAAGAAAATTTAAACTGTTAAGAAAAGTTCACCAAAAAGCAACCTATACCTAAGCTTAATTTGGAAGATAAGCCAGATTAGGATGGGCTTATTGGACCATACTAGCTTGTTTACAACAAGCTAGAGCTTGTAGAATAAGCTCTTTGAGCATTTAGCATTGTTTTGAGCAAAGGCATATGTAAGTTCACTTTTTACCTTTTATACATCATTTACTGTGTTGCTTATTAGACAACTTATTATTGTGCTTATTTGTGCTTAATTTCTGTTGGACTTTGCTTATTTGATCTGTATTTGCATAATACTAAATCTGTTTAAGCTTATTTCATCCTATGGTAGTGTAAAAATGTATTTTGAGGTTTTAAAGGGGTGTTTGGGTTAAGAAGGCAAAATGGGTCAAACCAAGTGTAAAACTCATATGGGTCATTAAGCTAACTTTAACACCCTCATTTAAGCTGTTTTAATCACTTTTAAAAGTTTTTTTAAAGTGAAAAATCAAGTTTTATGGTTTTATCTATAAAATGTTTAAAACTGTGGTCTCAAAACAGTTTTGAACAACTTATTTGATATTAACTTTGAGAACAGCCTTAAGGTGTTGATTTAGTGTTCTTTTAAGTGTCCAAATGCAGTAGGTTTAAGTTTGTATTTGCCATTTTGAGTTTTTGTCTAAAACCTGTCAAGTTTTCTATTCTAAGTATATTTAAAAGTCTCTTTTTGATCTTAATTTTAAGTTAGTTAATGTTTGTTTTAGAT
>BQNB010126207.1:7020-17231 GCA_026074375.1 Tanacetum coccineum
AATTTAAAGACTAAATGGATGTGAGGCATGTGTGTGCCTAAAATTACTCCCTTTGGATGTATGTATACATTATGCAATGATCAGTTTAAAGTGTTTGGTAAAAAATAACTATGAGTTTTGCACATATTTTTGAAAAGACCCAAAAGTGGGAGTTTTAGAAAATGCACATTTTAGGGAAATTGTTAACTATGTTAACTGGCCAATCAACATTCTCAAACAACAAATATGTAATTCTAGTTAAGTGATTGATTAAAAAGTTGCAAAGTAGGCTTACCGAATCAAGGCCTTCTGTGCAGGAACCCCAACTGACGCCACCATTCGCACACCATTACCAGGCAGGCAAGCCCCAAGCAAACCCGCTCTAAGCCTGCAACATTACAAAGACCCTCTAATAATAATATACCCACTCTCAAAACTGAATGCTAAAAACCTGTAACCTTAGAGCAACCAATATAACGGTCTTATATAATAAAAAACCAAAAACACAAAGTACTTATTGTATTGCTCATTAGGTTTTATGTACTTCTAGCACTAATTCATTATTTTGAAACATATACAGAAAACAAACATTAAAAATCAATAAAGTCCTAAAAATTTATAACTAATGTAACCCAAACACCCCCTAAAATTATAACATAAAATAATTATGATCATGAATAAACTGTTGATTCATTTTAGTATTAATAGACTTTGGAGTCGCCCAAGTTTATGTATAATCATAAAAAAGATATGCATAAGACCTTTAATAATATTTAAATACTTGTCTTATAGACAAATACAATACAATATATATTCAGCAGTTATTTTATTGCATTCTAACACAAAAGGAAAACAAACTTAAAACACAATTGCTAGTTAAAAGGCAATAAGAATGTATAAAACTTCAGTTAGATAATGGTTTTCATAGCCAAACTAGAACTTCATATTCTTTATTGGCAAGTGTCAATGACCTTACTGTTCGTATGCCAATTGCTCGTGTAGCAAATATAATAACTGAATTTTCCGCAGACTACTCAAACAATAGGATTTTCATAACCACTAAAAAGCCCCAATTTAATACCAAGAAACATGTCTATAGCACTGCGCAGACTAAAATAGATTATAAAAAAAATCAAAACACAAATAGATTACCTCAATTATGATTATATATATAAAAACCTTTACCTGATTCTTGACAAAATTTAATCTCATCAGAAAATTGGATTGATTGAATTCAATTTGCCGATTTTGATTTAGGGTTTTGATATTGTTTGTTTTCATGGATACTGTTGGGAAAATTTGTTTTTGTAGAGGAAGAAATCACGGTATTGATTTAATTTGAAAACTAGCCCCCTCCGTGTTTTATAAGTTTTTTTTTCACATATTTAACACGTATATTTTTTCACACAATATCATTGCTGGGCGGTTTTACTAAAAGTTGACTAAATTGGTTCTTAATTTTGACTTTTTATTAGCCAATCAAATCATACGATTTTGCTTACGTGGCAAAATCAAGCATTCTTATTAGTTTAAATTTTAAATTCATAAGATTCAATTTGATTGAAAACTCCGAAATGATGTAATTCTTTTATTATATAAAAGATTACCCAATTCATTTTTAGTCATTTTATAGATTTAAATCACTTACCAAAAGCTTTAAAAAATTAGATCTATTTAGACATTTCAGACGATTATATCTTTGACCGAAAGTTTATGAGCCTAGATCTTTTTGACACGCTGAACTTTTTCAGTTTTAAAGCATATAAGTATATTTTGATTTCTAGACAAAAAAATGTATTGAAGTGAACTCATCCATTTTGACTAGTATCCCAACCCGCCAATTTTATCATCAGTTTTTACTTAAAAACGACATATTCAAAGCTAAAAATAACACTCGAGAAGCAAGACTAATTACATACCTATCTGAGAAAATGCACGACAGTGCAAGTATTCCTTTTAAGTTCAAGATCCCCATTATCTTCCTTGTATCCTCTTTTGTTTGTTGATCACATATCCTATCCATTATACATACACAACCTCATTTACA
This sequence comes from Tanacetum coccineum, assembly GCA_026074375.1. NCBI lineage: Eukaryota > Viridiplantae > Streptophyta > Magnoliopsida > Asterales > Asteraceae > Tanacetum > Tanacetum coccineum. The sequence goes on from BQNB010126207.1 coordinate 9,047, forward strand.
CCACATCAAACACATGCATTTATTCAGAAGGCTTTATTCATATATATTGGTATAGACATCATTAACAGATTACCTAGTATATGTATTTATAAAAAACAAAAGAAAAAAAAGTTATATGATCACGTTTGACTAACCTTTGTAGCTTTTTGGGTATCTGATGTTATTCTGCACCGCAAAGTTTTCGTTTTCCACGCTCATCGATATTTACGAACTGACCATAAGCAAAAAAATTCTTTATCATAACATATTCTAGTAACATCAAACAATATTTCAAATTGGAGTTCTTATAATATTATAGTACAGACATCAAAGATACAAGTTTTCGAGGTTATTCTTACTTCAGCATCAAATTGGGTAATACGTCGTTTTCTCATCAGGTATCAGTACATAGAGTTACAAGAATTGAATATTCAAGAACTGGTTTAACAATTTGGGTTTTAGGGGAAGCTTTGTGTTAAAATGTTTAACTTTTTATTTGCTCACATCGGGTGAAGAATTATTTACTTCTGCTAGTTTTATTTACTATGCTAGTTTAAGTTTCTACATGCTCAAGTTTATTATCTTAAAGGCGCGTCATGGAGCGGTTAATTTGTGTTGTTAGTGACTCATGTAAGGCATGCGGATTTATCAAGAGATCGAGGTCTACTCATAAAACGAAGAAGAAGATTATGAGTTCTTATCATATTATAGTACAAGACATAAGATACAAGTTTGAGTTATTCTACTTCAGCATCAAATTGGTAATACTTCGTTTTCTTCATCAGTAATCATTACATAGAGCTTACAGAATTGAAGATTCAAGAAATGGTTAACATATGGGTTTTAGGGGAAGCTTAGTGTTAAAATGTTTAACCATTTATTTGCTACATTGAGGTGAAGGTTTTTACTACCACTAGTTATTATTACTACTGCTAGTTTAAGTTTCTACTGCTCAAGTTTATTTATCTTAAAGGCGCGTCATGGAGGGTAATTTGAGTTGTTGAAGGCTGGATTAGAAGTGTGATAGTGGTTTGTGGTTGTAAAGATCAATGTTGCATACTTTAGTCCTTTATTTAATGATGACAAAAAGGGGAAGAAGATTTGATGATTTGCAACTTGTAGATCCTTGGTGGAATTGCATAGCTTAAGGGGAAGTTTCATTCTATATTCACTTCAGGGGAAGTTTGTGCTTATTTGGTTTTGTCATTATCAACTAGGGGAAGGTTGTTGGGAATTATATTTGAGTTGATAAGACAAAACAAGAATGAAACAAGAAGGACTTAAAGGAAAATAACCTAAATCGACAATAAGAGATTCTTCAAGCTGGTGGAGTATATTCTACAAAAGATGGAAGATATCACAAGATACTAAAAGATATGCTCAAGAAGAATAAAGATAAAGATTAAAAGATTTAGTTTCCTTATTGTATTTATTGTCTTCCTTTGTAAGTCATGATCTATCCCTATATAAAGAGATCATAGACATAGGTTTACAATATCCAGAAAAGTGTGCGTGTGTACACAAGAAGATGTAGACGTCTAGTATAGAGTTGGTGTAGCCTCGAGATAATCAAGGTTTTCCTTGATCCCTGTTACAGTTCATTGATATAACCGTATTATCTTGATCAAATAATAATGGGGCTGTGGTGAATGTTTGGTAAAACCTTGTTATGATAATATTGATTCTATGTTTGAATATTCCGCCTATGTTATCATTATACAAAATATGGAAGATATCAGAAGATACTAAAAGATACGCTCAAGAAGAATAAAGATAAAGATTAAAAGATTTAGTTTCCTTATTGTATTTATTATCTTCCTTTGTAAGTCATGATCTCTCCCTATATAAAGAGATCATAGACATAGGTTTACAATATCCAGAAAAGTGTGTGTGTGTACACAAGAAGATGTAAACGTCTAGTATAGAGTTGGTGTAGCCTCAAGGTAATCAAGGTTTTCCTTGATCCCTGTTACAGTTCATTGATGTAACCGTATTATCTTGATCAAATAATATTAGGGCTGTGGTGAATGTTTGGTAAAACCTTGTTATGATAATATTGATTCTATGTTTGAACGTTTGAATATTCCGCCTATGTTATCATTATCCTAGATTAAAGGTCTAAACAACCTAGAGCTACAACGATTTATTGGTTTTCACAATTGTTGGGTCTTTAAAGACTTCATGGATTCTTAGAAGTTACTGCTGCTCAGGTACATAATGGAAATTATGCTAAGTGGTTAGTACTGGTAGTACAGAAAAGTGTGTGTGTGTACACAAGAAGATATAGACGTCTAGTATAGAGTTGGTGTAGCCTCAAGGTAATTAAGGTCTTCCTTGATCCGGTTAACTGTTCATTATGTATCCGTATTATCTTGATTCACAATAAATAATATTAGGCTGTGGTGAATGTTTGGTAAAACCTGTTATGATAATATTGATTCTATGTTTGAACTAAAGTTTTTGTTTGAATATTTCGCCTTATGTTAATCATTATCCTACGATTAAAGGGTTAAACAACTAGACTGCAACAACGATTTATTGGTTTTCACAACTTGTTGGGTCTTTATAGACTTCCATTGGATTCTTTAGAAGTTATGCTGCTAGGTACATATGGAAATTACTGATAAGTGGTTAGTACTGGTAGAATAATGTTTACCATACTAGTTACTACTATTAGTATAATTTAGTACTGTTAGATAAAGTTACTGCTCTCTGTTAGTTGAAGTTTTAAGAATGCTTAGTGTTGTAAAGATAAAAATATAAAGCTAAGTTGATAGTGTGTGTAGTTAGTAAAAAGTTAAGATGCTGTACAAGTTACTACATGTTAGTGTATTATAGTACTGATGGTTGGAAATGTTATAATAGTTTGAAGACTTTCTACTGTCAAGATGATTAAAGACGAATTTAAAGAGATCAAAGATTGTGAAGATCAAGAATGCGTTCATGATGATACAGTGTTTGTGTTATTTATGATACAAGATATCATAATGTATTTATTTAGGAGATTGACGTTTATTTATGTGTATAAAAAAGATTGAGATTTCTTAGGAATGTATGTAAGCGACTAGGGAGCATCCTTAGTCTTAATAAAAGGAGGCTCTATGGGCATATTGATATTGATCATATTCATCATAATCTCTCACATTCACAAAACTCATACTCAGATCCCAGAGGTTAAGAGTCTTGTTAGGCTTATAAGGTGTAACACCTATTAGTACTTAGATAAGAAGTACTTGTATTATTTTCTTTATTTATTAATTTTGAAGGTGTTGTTACATCTTTTTTATATGTGTTTCATTCATTCATATCTACTGTTTCATTGATAAAAACTTCTGAGTTATTAAGGTGTGGATTCACATTACTCTTATATACATACAAAGTTTCTACTATTGTTATTTTGGATTTATCCAACTCGTGTATTTCTTCACAAGTGCACAAGATGGCAATACATTACAAGATGATGAAAGATTAGATTTGGCTGATGATCTCATGAATGCTCAATCCCAAACAACCACGTGTAAACATCTCATTGGCCAGGACACATCATTGATCTCATCCCGTGTAAAAAGACTCGGTCACCCCGTGTATTTTACTGTTTATTATATCTCATAGTTAATAGTTTACGTATGACTTTCGGTAATTAACCGGGTACTAATCTCCGGTTTATTGTAAGAACTATATATATACCTCTTCCAACTTTGGAAGAGGTAGCTAGTCTTTTATTCATTTTCTTATAAACACATATTTCTCTCACTAGAAAATACTCTCTAATATGTTTCTCTCTCTAGAAACTAGCCAAATCTAAGAATCGTCACAATGTTATGACTTATGATATACCACAAGTCGACATCATTTTATATAAAAATCCTATGTCCAAAAGTCAAGATGCATCCCTAGTCACCCTAGGACGATCCACTAACAAGTTTACTCGCCATTAAGGAATATACCAATTCATCATTTTCGACGAATACGTAGTACCATAGAGCTTAGTAGTTATGACACCACCATAAGTATAAAGTCGTTATCACTCTAAGAAAGATGTTATAACTAACGCGTTAAGCCAAAGGGAACAAAAAAGCCCGCTAGAAGTCAAGCTTTGGTCGCAACAATAAATATTAAACCAACATCACCAATCCTGAACACTCAAGTTAAAGCAAACTAAAGGGGAATGCAAATGAGTTACCAAGCGTGGTAACGGAATATTCGAATGACATAAAATAAAAATAACAAATAGAATTGTTGCCATAACATCCGTTTATTATCTTAGAAATAAGATTACATAAGGACATAAAGGAAATACAAGCTTTATTACAACCCTCCCATAGCAATAATATCTATTTCTTCCAAAGGAGATCCACGCCGATTGCAATAACGATGAGGGGCACGAGAATTGCTAGAATAAAGGCCAGATACTAAAATCCTTCTTCGTATAGGAAGTAGGCAAGATAAATGCTGAGTGCTATCGCGGTCTCCATCGCCAAGAGTGTGATGATATGCAACTTTTTGAGAGGTTTGGATAAGAGGAATGTAAATGAAAGATTAAGTGATGTGTGGAGAAATGGAGGATAAAAATTTGGTATTTAAAGGGAAGGAGTGACCGTTGGTCACTGTTCAGTGACCGTTGGAGTCACTGTTCATGACCGTTGGGGTCACTGTTTATATAAAAAAAAGAATTTTACCCACACCTCTTCATTAACACCATTCCGGAAGGCAACTCAAACTGAATTTCAGGACGAAATTCTTGTAACAGGGGAAGACTATAACACCCCGTGTTTTAGGGTCATTGACAACGTCAATAAATTCAATATGTATTTTTATTATTGTATGCATTTGCTTTTAAATTCTAATCGTTAAATTAAATCGCGTAAGCTAAAAATTATCATTCAATATAAACGGGCATCAAACGATTAAATGTTTACATCAAGCAAGTATTAAGTAATTATTTTGAGGATAATTATTAACTGTGTTTATTTTATTTTTATTGGTTACGTGAGTGTTACAGCTGTCGCAATTTAAATTCTTTTAGGTATACCGGGGGAAGCACCACAATTTTTCTACGCTTCAACAAATACCCATGTTTATACCCAATGCCCAAAGCTTTATCAAACTTTACCCTTGTTATCATTTGTGGTCAAATTATACATAGAATAAATTAACTAAAACCTACATTTACAAGTTTACACTTTTTCATTTAAACTACAACTATTAATTCAAGTAATGCATATATTTTTGCAAGATAAAAAAATGCAACTAGTACTCCCTCCCCCTCTCTAATTTTGTGTATATGAGCCCCTAGGGGACATGAAGCACACAAAAACTTTACAAGAAATATGTACAACAAAGACTCATTAAACCATAAGGACCATGACTAGTTACTTTGACCCAATACTCCCTAAAACTCTCCCCATGTGTTCCCTTGACCACACACCCCCCACCCCCCACTTAGAGCAACAAGGTTTGACATTTCCATACGTACAATTGACTATCTAGATATAAGTATAAATGTATAACTAATAAACAAACTCATACACTTCATTACTTAACAAAAAAAAACAACACATTTATCCTTTTCTCCCCTTTAACCCACGGCAAGAAAACACCCCTATACAAATCCATACAAAAATTTTCCTACAACATTTACACATATCCTACAATGATATCTAAGGTTAACTAAGAAGGTTTGGAGGCTTGGTTAAGCCTTTACAAGGATTAAAGCAAGAAAAAGGAAAGTTAAGGTTTTCTAAGAAAACTAAGGTTTTCACTCTTTATTTTCAAGCTAAGTTTTAAATCACAAGGGTGTGATTTGTTTTCCCATTCATCACTCATTCACCTAAGGGTTATTGATAAAATTGCGTGAGGACACGGCAATCCTTTAGTTTGGGGAATTTTGATAATTGCTTAATTGTATACTAAAATTACCCGGGATTTTGCCAAATAAAAGCCAAATAATGCCAAAAGAATAGAAAAATGTGTGCTTTTGTGTCTAATTGTGCAGGAAAGGATTGAAAAGACAAAAAGAAGCAAAAACGATCAAAAACCGACAAGAAACGGGAAAAAGACAAAGAGTCAAGAGCAAGAGTGAGAAATCAGCCAGAGATCACAGCCGGATCAGCCCGACACAGTCAAAGAAAGAAACAAAGAAGTCAAAGGTCAAAATAAAGTCAAGGGGCTAGTTATGACAAGTTCTCAAAGTTTGAAGGCTTTATTTGAAGTTTTAGAGATCAAAGGGCCAAGTTTGCCAAGAGAAGAAAGTGTGTTTAATGAAGAAAGCTAGAGAGAAAGAACCACAAGGGCTGAAGTTGTCAATCTCAAACTTTGTTTATAACTAGATTGGGCGGATACAAAAGACAGGGACTGAAAGAGCAAACTCTCCAAACTTTCAAACAAACCACCCGCTTAACTCGCAACAGCCTAACCACTGTAACAACTTTTCCCGCGCTTTCTCAACAAACCCAAATCCCGTTTTCCCCACCCCCGCTCCTTTTTAAACAATAAAATTCGTTCATACACTTGCTCCAATCCCAAACAACCACGTGTAAACATCTCATTGGCCAGGACACATCATTGATCTCATCCAACGGCTTCAAATCAATTATAAAAGATCAAGGGCTAGGATTTGATGGACCATTCTAGAAATCTTCCTCCCCTTCACTTCTCCTCTATAAATAGAACCCTAGACAAAATCATTTTATTTTTGGGTTATTTTTTGTTTGATTTTTGTTTTTAAAACATTTACTTTGTAATTGTCCGTTTTTAAGCAATTCTATGTTCACTTTAACTGTACCTCAACCCGTTTACCGCCAAAACCCAAACCGCCTCTCCCATGGTTTCTAGCTCGTCCCACCTCCCCTAGTACACTTCCCTGCTCTCCCCATACCATTTCCCACAACCCAATACCCCTATAACTTTTCCACTTGGCAATCCCACTCAACCCGAAGACCTTCAATGGCTGAGAATGATGTATAAAGGAATGGAGGGCTAGGATTGCTTTGGAGGCTTTTGTACACTCACAGCTAGCTCATCCCAAGACCAAGAGAAGGCTTTGAGCTTCTATAAAAGAGAAGAGAACAAGCCGAGAAACATAACCCCTGTTTTTACTTTCTTAGTTTAATTTTAATTAAGGTTTGCTTTAAAATTATTGTACTCAGTTTGTTTCAAGAGTTTTTGTTGTAATATTTCTGTTTTTAATATAAAAAGTTAAGAGTTTTAGTGAAATTACTATTGTCGAAATTTCAAGTATAATTTAAGTTGTTTAATTCTGTTTAATATAATGTTGTTTAAGTCTGTTATTAGCTGATTTTAGATTTCATAAGATTTAGTTTAAGTAATTTCAGTCTCTCATAAAATTTTGTCATTTATTAAGTATAAACCTAGTAGAGTAAGTAGCTTATTTTTCTAAATAAGCTACAGTTTTTTTTGTTCAATCAGCTCTATTAATCCAATTCAAATAAAAGTAGATAAAGAGTTTAGGTTGTTTTAGTTTTTATATAGGTTTTAAGCTCACAATAGTTTTGACAGTTTTTCTAAAGGAGTGTTTGGTATTGGCCTATTTTTACTCTTAAAATCATAATCAACTTGTCAAAGCTGTTCATTCATGTGAGTTAGGGTATAAGTTCAAGAGATTAACAGCTTTTAAAAGTTAGAGTTTAGTTTTATAAAAGTTAGAGTGTTAAATCTCTCATTTTGCACCAGGGCATATTTCAGTCACTAGACTTTTAGATTTTAGGACTTTAAAAGCAACTTAGAGGTCAAGATTAGTTTGTGTTCACTTAGGATCATTTTAGTAAAGTGTTAGCTCCCAAACTTAGCCTGCATTTCAGTTAATACCAATTGCATCAGCAGCCAAATAGATCAGCAACATCCAACAGCACTTTTATTCCTAGCTAAATTTCCTTATTGAATTTTCATTATTAGTTAGAATTTTGCAAAAGCTTTTATCTAGGTTAACTCAAAGTCAATTGTGTAGCTTATTTCCAAAATCTCAGCATTAAAGGTTCAGTAATAAGCTTGTTAGCTTATTAGAAAAAAGCTCAAAAACAGTTTCACTTAAACTTAGCATTTTTCCATCTTAATTTTCTTTCTAGTTTTGTTAAGCATAGGTTAATTTTAGTTCAAATCTTCTTAATACACATCTTAAGCTACATTAAGCTTCTTCTGTTTTTAAGTTTCACCTAGAAATAAGCCCAATATAAGCTAAAATCCAAAA
>BQNB010126209.1:0-10064 GCA_026074375.1 Tanacetum coccineum
AGAGAGAAAGAGAGAGAGAGAGAGAGAGAGAGAGAGAGAGAGAGAGAGAGAGAGAGAGAGAGAGAGAGACAGAGAGAGACAAAGAGACATACAGAGAGAGACAGAGACATATATATCTCATATAAGCTGGTTTTGACCAGCTTATATTCTTCCTTGACCGACCAAGAGAGAATCCAGACATGGCACAAACACCCCTTCATCTTTCTAGCTTCTATCAACTTGAGCCCAAAGCTATCTCAAAGCTAAAACTAAAATATAACAAATGACACAATGAGTCCCTGCACATATATTTACCATATATTGAGGCTATGTTTTAATATCCCCCATTAGTCCGAACCTGGTAAATATCAAGCATACCAAGCTTTTCTACAAAAAAAACTCATGTTGCAATGTATCCAAACCTTTAGTTAAAATATCTGCAATTTGATTTGCAAAATCTACCTTTACAGTTTTAACAACACCTTTTAATATCTTTTCTCTTACAAGTGAAAGTCAATTTCAAGATGTTTAGTTATTTCATGAAAAACTGGGTTGGCAGCAATTTTAATTGCTGAATTACTGTCACAGTAAAGAGAAATAGGCAAAAAAAAACTTCACATTTTAAATCTTTTAAGATCTTTAAAATCCAAACTACTTTATTGGTGACTAAAGCAAAAGCTCTATACTCTGCTCCAGTATAAGATTTAAAGAGAGTGTTTTGTTTCTTGCTCTTCCAAGAAACAAGAGAACCGTTCAAGAAAACACAATATCCAGTTACTGATTTTCTTGTGACTACACATTTAGCCCAATCAACATCAGAAAAAACACTTAAATACATACCAGAATTCTTGATAATATGAATGCCCAGACCTGGACAACTTTTAAGATATCTCAATATCTTGAAAGCAATCTTAAGATAAGACTTCAAAGGAGAATGCATAAACTGACTCAAACAATGCACAACATAGGATTTATCAGGTCTAGTGTTAGTCAGATAAATTAATTTCCCATAAGCTTCTGATAATCAGTAATATTATCAAGAATATGATCATTATCAGAAGCTTCATTAGAAATGACAAGCTTAGACATCAAAGGAGTTTTAGCAGGCTTGCAAGCAAGCATTCCATAATCAGATAATAGATCAAGCACATACTTTCTCTAATTAAGATAGATACCATTATGAGTATCAGTAACCTCAATACCTAGAAAGTATTTAAGTTTTCCTAAGTCTTTTATCATGAATTTAGACTTAATAAAAACTATAAACTTATCAATTTCAGAAACATTGTTACCATTTATGATAATATCATCCACATAAACAAGTAAAGCAAGAAAAACATCCTTATCAAACTTAGTAAATAAGGAATAATCAGATTTACTCTGACTAAACCTATTTTCAATTAAAGCAGAAGTCAATTTAGCATTTCATTATCTAGAGGCTTGCTTTAAGCCATATAAATACTTCTTAAGTCTGCAAACTTTATTTCTTGAAGAGAAATACCCTTAAGGTGGTTTCATATATACAATTTCATCCAAATCTCCATATAAGAAAGCATTATTAACATCTAGTTAAAACACAGGCCAAGAATTAGATACCGCAATATTTAACAAGCATCTAACAATTACCATTTTAACAACAGGAGAAAATATTTCCTCATAATCAATCCCTTCCTTTTGACCAAAGCCTTGAACAACTAATCTAGCTTTAAATCTATCAATTTTACCACTGGACTTATACTTAATTTTAAAAATCTATTTACTTCCTATAGCTTTTATGTCCTTAGGTAAATCAACTATATCCCAAGTATCATTCTTAAGTAAAGCATCCATTTCACTATTCATAGCATTAGTCCAATGAGAAAACTTAGAGGCTTCATAAAAAGACTTTGGTTAACTATTTTTATTTAGCTGAGTAACAAAACAATAGTTTTCAAAACTAAGTTTTGAATAACCAACATATTTTTCAAGACCATATTTAACTTTGGATTCCACAACAAAATTATTATAATTTTTAGAAAACACACTTTGCCTTGAAGATCTTCTTACAGGAGTTTCCTGAGTTGAAGTTCTTGGATTTTGATCTAAATTACCCTCAAAAAATATATTATCTTCAAGTGTGGTTACCTTCTCATTCTGTGTAGCAAAGATATCTTGACTGCTATCAACATCATTCCCAGAATTATTTAGGAAATCAGCAGTGTTCACATCTCTACCAGACACAGAAGAGTGGCTACTATCACTCTGTGACTTACTCTCACTATTCAGATTAGGATCTACTCTCTCATCATCATAGGGTATCTCAGGGTATTTAATATTAAAAATGTTTACATGATTTATATCTTGAAAACATTTGAAGTATCATTTTTTCCTGTAACATAATCCTTAAAAGGAAAAATAGTTTCAAAAAGCTTAAAATCTCTTAAATAAATAAACTAATGCTTATCAAGAATATATAACCTATATCCCTTTTTAAAATTAGAATACCCCTATCATAACAGATTTTTCAAATCTACTACCAAACTTGTCATTAATATTAACAATGGTAGCAAAACACAGACAACCAAAAACTCTTAAGTGAGAGAGAGAAGGATGTTTCTTATAAATCATCTCATAAGGAGATTTTCCATTTAGCACAGAAGAAGGGAGTCTGTTAATAAGATAAGTAGCTGTTAGAATACATTCAGTCCATAACTTTAAGGAAACTCCTCTAAAATCAGAAAGATCCTAGCAACATTCCAGAAGATGCCTATGTTTCCTCTCGACAATCCCATTTTGTTATGTGAGTATAAGCATAAGATGTTTGGTGACTATCCCTTTAATCAGCACAAAACTTTATTAAACAGTTTTTGATAACACATTTCAAGTCAATTTCACTTTAAACACTTAATTTTTTCAGTTTAAATTGCTTTTTCAATCAGTTATAAAAAAAATATTATAAATGTATGAAACCTCGTCTTTAGATTTAATCAAGTATACCCAAACAGCTCTTGTGTAATCATCCATAACAGTCAGAAAATATTTGAACCCTTCAGAACTAGTAACCTTATAAGGCCCCCATAAGTCTAAATGCACAAGATCACCTAAAGATTTTAAAGTATGGTCACTTAAAGGAAAATGTTCTCTAGATTGTTTAGCCCTTTGACACATTTCATATCAAATTGTTTGATCCTTATTATCAAATTGTAAATAATATTTTGATGCATTCAGAACAGGCTCTACAGGATGACCAAGTCTACAGTGCCAATCATGCTGAAGCAGAAAACATTTTATCTGAAACACTTTGCTTACATTAATACCTTATAGTATAAGTAAAAATATACCCCTTCACACATTGGTTACCAGTCCCCATAATCATTTCTCAATTCAAATCGGTTCCAAAAAATAACATTTGCTCTCACAAAGGCAACAATAATCTAATATTCTTTAACGAGTTATGACAGTAAATAAGAGTACACAATATTCAGGTATTGACCAACACATCATAAAAAAATTAGTCATTAGATAGCTTAAGAATTTCCAATCTTAGAAATACAAGCCTTAGTCCCATAGGATGCCCAACTTTTATTTTAAGAGAGAAATATCAAGAACATTATCATAACTTCCACATCAGTTAATAAGTCATATGTTATATTGCCCTGAAGCAACAATTTTCCTATTACAAGACTAATTTTTGTTAAAAATTGTATAGAAAACAAAAAAACTTGTTAATGTTTTTATAGAAAAATCGTAACTGTTGTTATAACAAATTACCTGCCCTGTTAACAATATGAACATTCTTTCCATTTTAATTATTGTCTTTGATTGAGGAGAGATAAAGTTCCATTTGTTCATCTGAAAAACCAGAGGATGAACTAGTCCCAACATAATTATTATTAGAAACATTTTTTCCTTTAAAATTTTGTCCTTGCTTCTTTTTTCCAAAACCAACAGGATAACCAATGATTTTAAAACATCTCTCAATAGTATGACCATTAAACCCACTGTTCTCACAAACCAATCCTGAACCCCCACCTTTCCTATTATTGTTCAAGTTATTAGGTCTAGGTCTACTATTCAGGTTCTAATTATTTCTCTAAAAATTATTTCTGTTAGGCACATTAAAGACAAAAGCAGAAGCCTGATTCCTTTGAGAGGAACCAACAATACTACCAGAAGCAACTCTGTGAGATTCCTTACTAGAGATGGTAGCATAGGCAATTCTAACATCAGGTAAGACTTCTCTAGAGAGAATAGAGCTTCTAATTTACATATAAGAATCATCTAAACCCATTAAGAACTGCATTAGTTTCATTAACTGATTATGCTTCTTAAAACTTTCAGAAGCATTGCAAACACACTTAGACAACTCAATTACAACATCAAATTGTTTCCACAAGCCATTCAACTTATGATAATAATTAGCAATAAATGTACCAATTTTCTTTAGAGTACGAATTTGATGATGTAAACCAAACATTATGGACTCATCTACTTTATCATAAGTTTCTTTTAATTTTTCCCAAACATGTTTAGCCCTTTTAGAAAAAACTGACCCAAGAAAAGTTCTTCAGAAATAGAATTCAAGATCCACCCCAAAACAACTACATTAACCCTATCCCACATTGTCTACCAAGAACCTCATATGTATTAGATCTTTTACAAGATCCATCAATAAAACCAGTTTTATTTTTTCCTTCTAAAGCCAAAAGCATAACATAATACCATACTTGATAATTTTCAATTCTCTTAAGTTATATTGAAACAATAGTTAGAGCAGTAGAATCATTAGGATGTAAATGCAGAGGGTCACTAATATCCAGTTTACTTATCAAGGTGACAGGATCCTCAACATAATCATCACTATGCTTAAAATTCTGAACAGACATGATTAAGAAGAAATAAAATCAAATAATAGAGATAAAGGAATAAAAGAGTTCCCATGCTTTTACACCACTCAAGGTGGCAAATCAAGGGCAGACAGACACAACAATCAAGCTAAAACAAATAACCCTTCAATACCAACCAAACTTCTCAATAGTGCATCTACCGATCCTCCAACAATCTAATGCAAGAAATAAAGAACACTTAGTTAAAAAGAGAGAGTAAAGAAGTGTTATAGAGCTTCCAAGAATAAGCAGCGAAAATCAAATCAATACCTAAACCGACTACTCTTTTAATTCACTTAGTCAAGAGAGATACCAGATTCACAGCAACAAGCTAATACCCAGAACCAAGATCCAATAAACCCTAATTTCTCAAAATTAGGAAAACAGCCCAAAACATCCAAGATCAACCAAGAATCTCAACAATTGATGATTAATCAACTTTAATCACCAAAAAACCCCTAATTAATCAAAACCCTAATTTTTCAAAATTAGGTATTTTATATAAAACTTATAGATTTGAAAAATTAATTTTAAATCTAACAATATAATCGATTTAATTGAACAAAAACTGATTAATTTCAAAAAACCCCCAAATTTTATTTAACCCTATTTTAAAAAAAAACGATTTCAGAGCAACATGGCTCTGATACCATGAAGAAAATATGAATCTGATCAATTTTATTAACCTAAACCTCAATTTGAATATTAAAAATAATAGAATCTGATCTCAATCAGAATAACAAATCACAACCAAATATCCACCATGGCTATACAGGTGTGGATCAATTATCTACTTGATAATTGTTCTATTACAATAATCAGAAGCAATATCAAAGATCAAGATGGTCTTATAAACTAGGGTTACAACTTTTGAGAAAGAGAGAGAGAGAGAGAGAGAGAGAGAGAGAGAGAGAGAGTCGAATATCAGAAAGAAAGAGAAAGGCAAAGATATCTCATATAAGCTGGTTCTGACCAGCTTATATACTTCCTTGACCGACTAAGAGAGAATCCAGACATGGCACAAACACCCCTTCATCTTTCTAGCTTCTATCAACTTAAGCCCAAAGCTATCTCAAAGCTAAAACTGAAATATAACAAATGACACAATGAGTCCCTGAACATACATTTACCAGATATTGAAGCTATGTTTTAACAAATTATTTTTAGTCTGGCCCTTAAATTGTATCTTAGGGAGAAACCTGGTATTAGGGTTTCCATATCTATATATACCCCCTCAATGTAATTGTAAACATAATCTCTTGTGTGTATGCATACCATAATAATAATATCTCTTTTATTTGATCCATTGGCTGTTACGACGACCCTAGTCGTGAATACCACGTTATATCTTGTGTCACTTTACTTTCGACAAGTTTGATGGTCATGATTTTAGTTTGGGAAGATGAAGATCAAGGACTATATATATCAAAAGAAGCTTCACGAGCCATTGGCAAAAGCCACACCTATAGGTATGAAGGCTGAAGACTCGACTCTATTAATATGCCGGCTTTGGGTGTGCTCAGACTATCTTTGGCAAAGAACACAACTTATAACATTGTCAAGGAGAAGACTGCATATAACTTGATAAAGGCTCTGTCTAACATGTATGAGAAACCTAGTGCATCAAATAAGGTGTGTCTCATTCGAGTGTTGATTAATGCAAAGATGAAGGAAAGGGGGTCTGATGAAGATCATGTGAACCATTTTAATTCAATCCTAGCACGTTTGGTGTCGATTGAGATTAAATTTCATGATGAATTACAAGCTCTGTTGAAATTTCATGATGAATTACAAGCTCTGTTATTACTCTCTTCGTTGTCGAGAGCTAGTCAAGCATTGTTACGACAATTAGTAGTTCAACCGGGACTACTAAACTTACGTTCGACAATATTTGTGATTTAATTCCAGGGGAATATATACATAGGAAGACATTCGGAGAACAATCGAACTCTCTGCTAAGTCCACAAGAAAGAGGCAGGGGCAGATCGTAAGACAGAGGGCAGAAGCAGAATATAGGTAGGTCGAAATCAAAGAAGAAAAGTTAGTTCGAAGCCTGTAGCCTCAAAAGATAAGGAGGTAAACATGGCAGTTGGAGACTCTGATGATGCATTGATGTATTGCATTGAGAATATGATTGAGGCTCGAATTATGGATTCTGGTGCATCATTCCATGCTAGCCATTTCAAGGAAGAGTTAGAAAGGTTCAAGATACGCTCTAGTGAGGTTCGTTTAGTATATGATAAGACACTAGACACAAGGCCGGCTATTAGGGTGTGCCATAGGGGTAGTTGCACAGGGCCTACTAATCTGAAGGGCCTCCAAAATTTCACGCTAGCTACATGTATACATATTATATGTAAAATAAAATAAGTCTTGTTAACTTTTAAGATGAAAGGGCCCAATCAAGATTGTCTAATAGAGTAACAAGTATAGGTATTTATGTGAGAGAAGTCTATCATATATTTGTTTTACATTAGTATTTATTTACTCTTTTTTTAGGAAGACATAAAATACTAAATTTAACAATGAGTTATTTTCTAGTTATTCGCAATGTCTTAATTACACAGTTTAATCACTTTTTTAACTTAGCATTCATGACATTAGCAGTCTATTGATTTTAAGGCCTCAGTTAATATGTTGGCCGGAATTCATGTTATTAACTCTACTTAGAAAAAAGATCTCACGTAACATTAGTTGGAATGATTTATTGAATATTCTTGATTATAAAGATCAAATCGGGAATTTTGCTTTTAATAATGCCAGAAGAGTGACACTTTTAAAACTAAATTACGTTACATATCATATAACAAAAGACACTTTGTTACCTCTTTTTATAAACTTATAACGTTTTATGTTTAAGTGCTCTATTTATTATTTTGGCACAGGGCCACCAAAATTCACGAGACGGCTCTAGACATTGCAGGCCTTGGGGATATTGTCTTCAAAACTTTTTTTGGTACAAGTTGGGCTTTAAAGGATGTTAGGTACATTTTAGGCCTAAAGAGGATTCTAATCTATTTTCAGCATATTAAAGAGGAAGGTTACTACGTAAGCTTTGGAGAACAGTAGTGGAAGGTTATTAAAGGTAGTTTGGTGGTAGCTCATGGGAACAAATGTGAAAGTCTGTACATGGTTGAGGTACACTCTAATGAGATTAACACAACTATTTATGGTAGAGGTAGTGCAACTCTGTGGCACCAGAGGGTTGGTCACATGAGTGAGAAGGGTATGAAGATTCTAGCTTCGAAGGGCAATATTTTAGATTTATGAAAGGAAAACATAGGCTTCTATGAGCCAATAATCCTTATCTCTTTCGACTAGGAGCCGCTTTATTGGGGAAACAGAAGATGGTAAGTTTTTTAAAGCATGGGAATACAACAAAAGTGAAAATGCTTGAGATAGTTCATAGTGATGTCTATGGCCTTAAATATGTTACATTAATAGGCGGATTGTGCTACTATGTTACCTTTATTTAAGATAGCAGTGGGAAAGTATGCGTTTTGTTAATACAAATATTCGCGCAAAAACGATATTTATATTTAATGATCTTCATATTTTGATAATAACAAATATAATGTCAAACTACATAAAAGTTTACGTAAATAAGTTATTTAGTCAAAAGTTTATTTGACGCCGACAAATCACTTAAGGTATGAATATGACATTATTAAACATAGTTAATGATCAAAGAAAAATATTATCATTTGCATAAATCTTTTTGGGTTTTTAGATAGACAGGTTACTAAACTATCAACTTTTATTCGTCTAAGTTACTAAACTTTTTTTTGTTCATTTGGGTTACTGGACTATCGAAGTTTGACTTTAAGGTTACCGAAAAACAAAAGTGTGTTCATTCAGGTTACCTCGTATACTGGCAACCGGGATATTATGTTTTGACCTTCTCCACGTCAGCTTTTTGTGGGCCCAATTATCCAACTCAGAAACTTATCAGGTTATTTGACATGTATGTTACTCAACTTTGCGAATTTGTTCGCTTAAGTTACTAAAGTTTGTTGTTTTGTTCATCTAAAAATACCTCTAGAAAATACATGTTTTTATACACGTTTTTATCCATGTTTTTATATGCATTTTTATACGCACTTTTTATACACGCTTTTATACACACATTGTATACACGTTTTTATACACACATTTTTTACACGTTTTTATGTGTATAAAACAGTGTATAAAAATATGTGTAAAAACGTGTGTATAAAAATGTGTGTATAAAGACGTGTTTATAAAACCGTGTATAAAAATGTGTGTATAAAATTATTGACAATGATGAATTGAGAGGAAAACACACAGTGAAAGTGATTTCATTGAACTGAAAATAAAAAATAGTACAAGGTATTTATACAAGAAATGAGTGAGAAAAGATCAAACTGACTCTAACTAACTATCTTCTAAAGTTACAACATAAACCCCTAAACTTCTATAAGTTACACTTTGGTCCTTGTAGTTTCTGCAATCCTACTCTTACAAAAACCATGTATAAAACTGTGTGTATAAAAATGTGTACAAGAATGTGTGTATAAAAACGTGTGTATAAAAATGTGTATATAAAAAGATGTGTATAAAACCGTGTATAAAAATGTTTGTATAAAAAATGTGTGTATGAAAACATGTTTATAAAAATGTGTGTATAAAAATATGTAGATAAAAATATGTATAAAAATATGTGTAAAAGTTCGCAAAGTTTAGTAACTTAGGTGAACAAATTCGCAAAGTTCAGTAACTTATTTGTATCAAAAGTCAAATGCCATGCTGGCAATGTAACCGGGAATTAACACTAGCAACCGGTCATCGATAGTTCAATACCAAATTTAACCAGTTTTAATAGTCCAGTAACCCAAATGAACAAAAAAAAGTTTAATAACTTAGGCGAACAAAAATTAATAGTTTAGTAACCTATCTATCTAAAAATCCGTGTACAAAATATCTAGTACAAAACTCATCTAGTACAACAAACTTAAAACTTGTGTTAAGGTTAAAACAACAAAAAAAACTAACCACAAACCCAATTCTCTTAAGACTTTCATCAAACACCTAGTAGGCACAAAACCTCACTTCCTAATTCACCATCAACTTCTTGAATAGGTAAACTCTATCTTTAAAGCAACCATCTTTATCATACATTTCACCATCTTCGCCTACGTAGAATCAAGATTCTCTTAAAATTCAATTTTATAAGGTAGGGTTTAAACCCACAAAATTAAA
>BQNB010126211.1:0-17312 GCA_026074375.1 Tanacetum coccineum
ACAAATGGTTTCTTGTCATCCAGAAGTTTTATCTTGTGTTTACAGAATGATAGGCAGATACCAGGAATGTCAGTCATTTTACAAGCAAAAGCTTCTTTATGTTTTTAAGGACGGATACAAGTTTTCTTTTGTTTTGAGTAGAGAGTTTAGATGATAAGATTACAGGAAGAAAAGATGGTTCTTCTAAGAATACATATTCCAAGTTACCAGGAAGAGGTTTAAGTTCAAGATCCGTAGGAGGTTCTTCAAGGGATGTCTTGATTTTATAATCAGTGTTGATGGTGATTTTTTCGAATGGTGGTTCTTCGGTATCGGATTCAGATTCAAAATTTTCATCGGCAGTCATTGCCATGAATTCATCAAATTCGGAAATGATTTCTTCTTCGAGAAGGGTTCCTTCGATGGAATGGAGGATTTTGCTCCCTTCGTCTAGAAGAGCGTCAAAATCTTCTTTTAAAATTTCATTAATAACATCGATACTAAAACATGTATCATCGTTTGAGTAAGAGTGTTTCATCGCAGAGTCGATATTAAAGATCATTCGTTCAGTCCCAACTCCAAGATAAAGTTGTTTCTGTTTAACTCGAATAACTGCATCACCAGTGTGAAGAAAAGGTTGTCCCAAGATGAGGGGAACTTTGCTGTTTTCTTCCATTTCGAGAATAACAAAATTAAAGCAGGAAAGGTGAATTTACCAACTTCAAAGAGCATATTTTCAGCTATTCCAACAGGGTATTGGAATGATCTATCGGCTAATCTTACACTCATTTTGGTAGGTTTAAGAGTTTCAAGAGATAGTTTTGCATATAATGAATATGGCATAAGGTTGATGCTAGCACCAAGATCGGCTAAGGCATTGCAAGAGAAGGTTTTGTTAAAATTACATGGAATAAGAAAACTTCCAGGATCTTCGAGTTTGGGTGGAACTTTATTTTGAATCATTGCTGAACTTTCATCGCTTAAGAAAGCGGCAGAGATTTGTTCGATTTTGTGTTTGTTGCTTATGAGTTCCTTGAGAAACTTTCCATAGTTAGGCATTCCGGCTAAGACGTCGATAAGAGGTACATTGATTCGGACGGCGCGAATCATGTCAAGAAATTTACCGTATTGGGCTTCCATTTTTTATTTCCTAAGACGTTGAGGATACAGGATTTTTGGTTTGTATGGTTTGGGTAACTGAGTTTCTTTATCTGGTTTTGGATTAGGTTGAGGTGTAGGTTCTTCGTCTTCATCATCGCTATTGAAATTTATAGGAGTTTCAGAATCATTTTGTTGATCATTTTGGTTAACTGGTAGGTTATAGGATTTATCACTTCTTGTGAATACGGCATTTACATGCTCATTGCGTGATTGTGGTGGTTGATAGGCTTTGGCGTTGTGCCCTTTTGGGTTTGGTTGAGTGTTACTTGGAAGAGAGCCAGAATGTCTACCAGATTGCTTGTCAGCGAGTCTGTCGAACTTAGTCTCAAGATTCTGGATTAAAGCTTGATGATTTTTGGCTACGGTTTTGAGATCCATGAACGTTTCTTTGACAAAAGCGTTGGTTGATTGTTGAGATTTCATGAAATCGTTGAATTGTTTCTGAAAATTGTACGATTTATCATCGGTGTTGGATCGGTAGTTGTCTCGATTATAATCATTTCGTCCGTTTGAACGCCAATTATCGCTATTCGAGTCTTGGTCGCGGTAATCATTGTAAAAACGAGTCTTACGGAAAGTTTGTATGAATTTGGCTTCTTCTTCACGGGACATAGGTATGTCATCCTCATCAAGATCGGGTTTTGTTATTTTAGCATTAGACTGGAGTTCTTTGTACTGAGCATCCATTTTCAGAGTCATGGCATCCATTCGGTCCATAATTTTGCCAGTATCAGAATTATTGTTGCCCTCATCGACGAAAGCAACAGTTTTCTTAAGAGATGGTTTGGTTTTTTGATTTTTAGCCCAGTCGAGCTTGAGTAATACTTTATCTTCGAGAAGCTGATAAGCTTGATTTGGTGTTTTATAGAGGAAAATACCACCTGCTGTGGCATTTAGAACCTCTTGGGTTATTTCGCTGAGACCATGATAGAAGATTTTTATAATGTTGCCTTTGGACAGATTGTGACCATGGCAGTTTCGGAGCATTTCCTTGATACAAAGCCAAGCATCGGTTAGAGATTTGTTTTCATGTTGAAAGAAAGCTCGGATTTCTTCAAGGAGTTGGTCGAAGAGAGCTGGGGGGAAAGAATCGGCTAATGAAAGCGGTTCGAAGTTCATCCCATGTTTCGATAGTTCCTTCGTTTAGTTCATCCAGCCATGTCTTTGCTTCTCCAGTTAGTGATAGGGGAAACATCATCAGGCGGACGGCTTCATTTTCAGTATCTCTGTATTTAAACATATCGCAGATTCTGAGGAATTCATGAATGTGTTTATGAGGATCGGTTTTGGTTCTACCATCGAATTGGTTTCCTTTGACAAGAGTCAAGTGGTTACCTTTGATAGCAAATTCGTTTGCGGTTTCAGGAATAGTGATCGCGGAACCATGAGTCGGAGCGACAACATGGTCGGCAGCCCACATGGGTTCATCATCCATTGGGTCGTAATTTCGAAGAATATCAAGGAAGTGATGGAAGTAATTGATGTTAAGAATTGGCAGGTAGATAATTCTTGGATATTGTGGTGGATTGTTTCTTTGACTGTATGGAACTCTTTTGTTTGGTCAATGAAGTCTTCAATTCAGAGTACGTTCAGGTTCGGGTAAAGGTTCAACAAGTTCAAAATTGGAAGCACGTATATGCATCCAAGAGAGAAATTGTTTGGGGTTAGTTTGCCAGAAAACTGTACGGCGATTTTTTGAAAAAGTGGGGGAGTTAAAGTAATTTTCTAGGGTTGACTACAGAACAGCTTAAAAATCCTTGGCAGCGGTGCCAAAAACTTTGATATGTTTCAAAAGCTTTAAATTTATAATGATTGAAAATACCGATTTTATTATAGGGAAACACACGGGTAAAAGTATAACCCACATATGTAGTATAATATTTTTAGGTAAGACCAGGTCGTTCACAGGGATTTGAGTAGTGTTTAGATAATCAGAAAGAAAATAAACTTTAACTAGAAAATAACTTTTTTTACCAATGATAATAAAGATGACTACTCGGATAGTTAGAAATAATTCATAAGTATTGGAAATGATTAGACCTCGGAGGTGAAACCTTAATTTATAAAAAGGATTTCTTGTCAGAAAATGTTTTCACAGACTAACTTAATTAACTAAAGACTTATATTTAGTTAACTAGACCAAATGTGTCACTCAAATAATCCAGTTACTAGTATATCAAAGCTTATTTGTTTATCAATTTACGAAAGTCGATTTCTCGCCACAAACAATAAAGATCATAGACAAATGTTTAAAACCACATAAATCATAACGGGTCTCTCAACCTATACCGATATGATTATATAATTTAAGTTGATAAGAAAAGATGGACAAGATAAGATATAATAGGATTTCAACATAAGCTTAAGATTAAAAGGATCATGATCATACCAAAATGCATATTCATTATCATAACATCACCGAGTAGTCATGAGAGATTTAGACTCTCATGGCTAAAGTGTTCATAACAAAAGTAGATTTAACATAAACTTCCATTATTTCAATAACTAAGTTGATAACCATCTTCATTCTTGATCGTTAGGTCTTTATTCTTTAAAGGAAGTGGTGTTTTTGGTGTTTTTACGGATGATGGATGGGAGGATTGAAGTATGTGTATATGGGATATGGTTTTTGGTATTAGAGAAATGATTTGAGAGTGAAAATTCGTCCTCTATTTATAGGCTGATTTTGGGTAAAAAGTGCGGCGCACACAAAAGTTTGTGCGACGCACATGGTGATTAAATGCACTAGCATTAAATGTTTATTGAGAAAGTGCGGCGTACAAGAGAATATGTGCGGCGTACTTAGGGTGTAAATGCAGTAGCATTAAAGTCTTCATAAATGTATCATATCAGATGGGAAGTGCGGTGCACACAAAAGAATGTGCGGCGTACTTTTGAAGTTATATGCAATGAGTTTACTGTCTTTGACTGAAGGGATGCGGCGTCACAAATGGCATAGTGTGCGGCGTACTTTTGGCACATAGAGCTTGATTGTTGATCTTTTCTTGAATGATGCATTCTTTAAAGTGTAAGTGTTTGATTTTGTTGTATCTAACCTCGGGATGTCTTCTAGTAAACCTGCAAGCAATTTTAGTCTATTAAGTATCGAAAGTTCACGAGAAATGATAAAATATATACAAATAATGCCATAGAAAACATGTATAATTTGGGCGTTATCACTTCCCGTTGTTTAGGATAAATGTACATAAATGGATGTAGATCCCCTTTGAATATAGATCTTTCTACCTTGTGAAAGGTTGTAGCCAATATGGATTGATCCACACAAACTACAGGAGAAACAATGACTATAAACAATATAAGTTATGCGGAAACTAACTTATAATGCTAAGAAGAACAATGAATATTAATAACAAAACTTTTGTATTAATCTGCTAAAACGATTACAGATTACTAACTATGAGATATGAGATTGTATATATATATTCTCTAATGCCGTAGGGTTCCTTTATAGACCAAGGATAAACCCTAATAGACTTACAAAACGCGTAAAAGATAATGCATATCTTTTCTTATAATATCTCATACATATCTCTTAAACGGTACTAACTATTTTATACTACCAGTACTAACTAACTGATCAGTACTAACTATTTTGTACTGTCAGTATTAATTACAACTATCGGTACTAACTAATATAACTAACGGTACTAAGTCAGGAATGCATAATTCCTAACAAATCCTCCCCTAAACATGGGTGTTTGAAGCTTGTTAACTTCATGTTTCTTCAGATTATTCTTTTTAAGCTCTTGGAAGATGTATCCAAACACTTTGTCAAATCTTGATCTTGATCTTCAAATGTATCCAAACACTTTGTCAACACTTTGGCAACTTGTCTTTTCAGCAACACAGCAACATCCAACTCAGTTGGCTTTATAGTTTTTGGCAAACTACCAGCCATTAATGGATTTAGTATTCCTTTTTTACCAGTAAGGAGCCGTTTCTCTGGGAAGCCAATTCTTCATTATAAAACAACAAGGTAATTTGAATTACCTTGTTAGTTTTGAGTAAACTGACCACGATTATGGATTTGACTTAATCTTTACCAAAAGCCGGTTTGCTTTGGACTAGTCAATAGCTTCATTTCCATAACATAGTGCATTTGATACCATATATTTTTAGCAAACTATCACTATCAACAAATTTGAATAGTCCTTTTATACCAGAACTGATTGATCCTGGACTACCAACTCTTAACCATGAAAGACAAGGTGAGTTTGAAAACCCTACAATTTTTGGTAAATTGTCAACCATAAACGGATTTGAAGAAGTCCTATAACCATAAGCTGTTTGCTTATGGACTTGACAGTTCTTATGCCTGTTAAAGCAATGGTGGAACTGATTTACCATTTGTTTGTGTGGGTCTTAGAACCAACACTCAAAGATCCTTCTCATCTCCATCAGAGTCTTCAGGTTCTAACTCAGCAATCTTCTTCTTGACAAATCTAATCTGTTCCAAAGCTGAAGTACTGTCTTCATCAGTTTCAAACTTCAACTTAAGCAATAATGATAGCACTTCCTTTTTCAAAGGATACTTATTCTCTACAAGCATATGAATGACTATTACTTCATCAGTCATTATAGTGTGTATCTTTGAAGAACTATGTAGCTTTCAGCTCACTATCTTCTAATTTTGCTGTGCATTCCAAAACTCATCATTTCTACTTTGATTGAACATGATTATCAAATCTCCCTAAAGTATTTTGTCAAAACCTTCAGGTGTCTCATCTTGGTATCTGTTCATTACAAGTTGATATATAGCACAGATGTCATCTCTATCAGGTATTGAAAGCACTGCCATTAAAGTACTAAAGTATCATCTTTGCCTATTACTTCTAATCACCACATTAAGATAAACATCTTCTATCTCTTCAGTCTCATCATACTGTGGTTTGGTTGTAAGATACTCAGATCTCTATTCTATGATAGGATACTTCCTTAGTTAAGTATCTCAAATCCCACTTCCTTATCCTCATCAGAAACTATAGTTAAACACAATCATAACTCTTCATCATCTTTAGAAGTGAACTTTCTTTTCATAGATTTCATCTTCTTCCTTATACCAATCTTTCTTTTTCTAGTTCCTTCTTCTTCTTTAATTTCTCCCTTAATACTGTCATCTTTCTTTACTCTCTTCTTAGAAGCATCAGCAACTTGTTCATTTATCTCCTTAATTACTTTTTCATCTTCAGCAGAACCAATAGCAATGAAACTATCATTAGACCTTTTTACCTTGTCATACAAAGCTTTTATTTCTTCAAACTCTTGGTCTCAGATTCAAGAATGCTTCTTCTTGCCTTCCAACATGCTTCATAATAAATGTTTCACCATTTGGTTCCTAAAGCAAATATCTGTGAAGAGGTTTATTTCTGATAGCTTAAATCTTTGTTTGAGCCAAGAAATCTCTTTGGCAAGCAATGTTGTCCATGAAGAAATTTGGCTCTCTGATCTATAATATAACATTTCTCTCTACTTCCCTCTTGAATTTTTCAGCAGTCTTCTTGTCTGCGATAAGACTTTCCTGAATGAAATCATATTCATTGGAGAGTGCAGCCTTTGTAGCTTCTTCCTTAGCTAACTTTTTCACTTCTTCTTCTGCTTCCCAATCCTCTTGCACCTTTCTGGCCACCTCTTCATCCCTAGCAAGCTGCTAAATTTCTTTTCAGCTTCAGTAATATCCTTAATCAATATCAGTATTTAACTTCTTTCCTCTTCAATCATCCTTTTGCCTTATCTTTGGATCAATCTTGGGAAAAGGCTTTTAATGTTAATAAATGATCTTGCTGAAGTGAGGCCTAGGTCGTCTCCAGTCCACCTCAACATTCTTAAGCTCTACTCCTTTTTATTTTTCTTTTGAGCATCCTCTTTGTTCTGACTCATTATGATAAGGACTTGTGCAATGGTCTCATCATCACCAAATATTGTTGGAGTAGTTGTTATTGAAGCTGTTTGAGTAACACTTCTTCCTTCATTTTGATCAAGAGTACCTTCATCTGGTCTGTCGGTACTAACTTCTTCCTTGTCAGTACAACCTTTTGGCTTATCAGTACCTTCATCTGCTTGATCTGTCAGTACTAACTTTTACCTTGTCAGTACTAACTTCTTCCTTATCAGTACTAACTACATCTTCAGTACTAACTGTATCTTCAGTACTAACTCTATTATCTGCAGTCTCCTTCTCCTCACTCACTACATTTCTTGTCCTCCCCACATCTTGAGCATCCTCAGACTCCATATAATCCAATGTATCATCAGCAAGCTCATCAAAAGCTGGATCTTTATGGACTGAAGGTTCAGCTTTGGCAGGTTTCCTCCCCTGTTTGGATACAGACTCCTTTTGCATCCATTGTTTCTTCAAGGACTTCTTTGCTGCCAATCTTTCCTTCAAGGAGACACTCTTTACCCAAGCTTTGTGGTGTGCAATAACAGGTTTGGCTTGCTTCTTAAGCTTCTTGATCTGTGCCTTCAAGTGTTTAATCTGTTTGGCTTGATCTGTAACCTGTGTACACAAAGAGATACAAAGATCATACACACTTTGGAGTGTCATGCCACCCTCATTCCCGGAAAGGGATCTATCACTGGATGACTGACCTCCATGATTCCCACCAGAATCCTCTGGAATGGAATCAGGAATATGAGTAGTAGGTGAAGGTCTAGGTGATGGGTCAGACTGAGGCTCAACATGAACTTCAGTTGGGTGAGTAGGAGAGGGTGTAGGTTGTGGTTCAGATGGTCTTTCTGATTGTGCACCCTCATCCTCTGTTGGTTGAATCAACATGCTAGAAAACAGAGGTGTGACTTTCCCTAAAAAATGTTTACCCTTTTTAACCATAAAGGAGAAAACTTTACTTGTCAAAGCATTTACAGGAAAATGGTCTAAAGGTACGGGTACATTCATTAGCTGTTTATCCAAAAAGATTGAAATAAAACGTGGATACATAACAAACTTTTTCTTTGCATCTAAGTGTCTAAGCATACCATCAAAAATTAATTTGGAAAAATTATATTTCTGATTAGATGTTAAGCAAATAACAGCAGTGGCAATGTTAGTGGGAATTTGATCCCAAGAGGTGCTTTTTGAACTAATACAATGATTCATTGTATGAAAAAGAAATCTCCATTGGGGTGAAAACAGAGCTTTGTTAAATGTCAAAACAGTTAAATCCCCCTCATACCCCATGAGCTGTATAGCATCAAATATAGCCTGATTTGGTAGAGAATCTATTCTATCAGCATCATCAAAAGAAGATCACTTCTTATTGATGCTTCAGAAATAGACACAGGCTTGCCAGCTACTTTGGCAGTAATGTACCTAACATTGTTGATTATTTTGGATTTAGCAGACATCCAAAACTGTTCAACAAATGTAGTAGAGACTACTGGACTTACAGTGAGAGCATTGTGAATGGAGCTTCGCGCAAGGAAGTCAATAATCTCATGAAACTCTGCATTCGCATCAGTCTTCTCTAAATAAGCAACCATATTGTGTTTAGGGCACGATTCAAGAACAGCCATTGTTGTTAAATTTGTGATCGTCGGAGAGTGAGAGATTAGGGTTTGAATGAACGAAAGTAATTGATAGAGATATTACGTGAGTGAACTGTGCAATTGAGATGGGTTTATATAGGTTTAGCAAACCTAAGATCAAAGAAACCATTTCAATTTACACTTTATACCCTTGGCGGTATTTCTTCAACGTCTCTATAGCGGTACTATCTTTGCCCAACGGTATTAACTTTGCACTGTCGGTACTAACTATTGTCAAACAAAGAATGAACAAGTTTGGCAACAGCAGTGCTTCAATACCATCTTTATCTCTTCCCAATGACTCTCTAAAACCCAATTAACTTCTTGAAATTCGTCACTTATGGTTAATATGCTTCTGCACACTGAACACTTCATACAAACTGTACAACAAATCATATTGCCTCCCCTTAGCTAATGTAGCTTATGGATTGATCATCCTAATAGTAACAACCAAGAACTGGAACCTGCTAACATCAAATGCCTTGGTTAGAAGATCACCTACATTGTCATCAGTATGTATTTTGAGCATCTGGATAAGTTTCTTCTTATAAGCATCCCTTATGAAGTGGTGCCTAATTGCAATATGCTTTGTTTTGGAGTGATATACTGGATTCTTCACAATGCATATGCAAATAGTACTTTCCATTAACAATGTCGAGCTATGTATTCATGAAATAAGGACCTATAGTCTATACAATTCAATTTTAAGTCGCACAAAGAAAAAAAAAAAAAAAAAAGGAAAGTAGCCCACAAGCATTTGCAGCAGCAACATATTCTGCCTCTGTAGTAAAAGTAGCTACAACTGTCTGCTTTTTGTATAGCCAAGAAATAAGTCTCCTGCCAAGAAATTAACAACCTCCTGTTGTGGATTTCCTGTCAAGATTTGCTCTAGCATAGTCACATCTGAGTAGGCTACTAGGTCAAATGATGACACTCTAGGATACCAAAGGCCCATTTTTGGGTTTGCTTTTAAGATACCAAAAGATTCTCTTTATACATTTAGATGGGAGAGCTTTGGAGAGACCTTAAACCTAGAACAGCACATACGGCAAACATAATATCAGTCTAAAGCAGTCAAGTACATTAAAGAGCCAATCATGGATCTATAAAGGTGTACATCCACATCACTGGCTTGCTCATCCTTGACTAAAGCCTTATGGGTCTCAATTGGTGTACTAGTAGTCTTTACACTGACAAAATCAAACTTCTTTAGGATTTCTACAACATACTTATCCTGACTTATAAAAATACCATCTTCTTTCTGTTTGACTTGTAATCCAAGAAAGAAGGTGAGCTCTCCCATAGAACTCATCTGAAATCTACTCTTCATTAATGCCTCAAATTCATCACACCAAGATCTCTTTGTAGAACCAAAAATAATATCATCCACATAAACTTGCACTAACATGATATCATTTTTGTCCTTCTTAATGAAAAGAGTCTTGTCAATTGTTCCTCTTCTGTATCCATTCTTCAACAAGAAAGTAGATAAAGTAGCATACCAGGCTCTAGGAGCTTGGTGTAAACCATAGAGAGCTTTCACTACTTTGTAGACCTTTTTAGGATACTTGGGATCTATAAAACCTAGAGGTTGAGACACATATACTTCCTCATCAATTTTGCCATATAGGAAGACACTTTTCACATCCATCTGATAGACTATGAATCCCATGTAAGATGAAAAGGCTAAAAAGATCCTAATGGCTTCAATCTTAGCCACAGGAGCAAAAACCTCATCATAATCTATCCCTTCCTCTTGTCTATGTCCTTGAGCAACCAACCTTGCCTTATTCCTAACCACACCTCTTTCATCCTTCTTATTTCTGTAAACCCATTTAGTTCCAATTGCCTTCTTCCCATAAGGCAAATCTACAAGAATCTAAACTTTCTGAATCTTGAATTGCAGCAGTTCTTCCTGCATAGCATCAACCCAACTTTCATCTTCAAGTGCTTCAGATATCTTCTTGGGTTCATTTTGAGACAAGAAACAAGCAAATAAACAATGCTGGAAGTCCTTATGATTATTTCTTCTCTGCTTTTGAATATAACTTACAAAAGCATGGGCTCCAGAACTTTGGGTCACCTTGCTTCTTGTTTGAACTGCTGATTTTGGATCTCCAAGAATGAGAGTTGAAGGATGAATGGAGTTAATCCTTGATGTGGGAATAGGACTAACATTCACAACAGTTTCTAAATTTGTGAAGTCAGCCACTGCACCCTCATCATCATAGGATGCATGGGTAAAAATACCATCAGTAGGATTGTTATAAATTTCCTCAAGAGCAGGTATTTCTGAATCATCTTGGTCAGCATTGGTTAGTTCAGTGAAGGACAGTCCACCATAAGGACTGGCAGTACTAACTGGTGTGCTAGCAGTATTAACTGTGTTAGTACCGCTAGCTTTAGCAGCTCCTGCTTGAAAAAGCAAATCCTCAGTATCTTTTGCAAACTCCTTTCTTAGTGCTTCAGCTGCATCATGAGCATCCTGTTCTTGTCTTTTAAGCCTTTCAAGCTCATCCAAAAAGACTTGATCCTCCTTATCTACTGGTTTCTCATCTGACTTTGAATCAGGATGTTTGTCTGCATTCTTTGCTTTTGAGCTCTTGACTGTTGAAGAATAAGAAGACCATATTGGCAGTACAAAGTAGTCCTGAGCAGATTCAGCTTCTTTTTTAGAATCACCTGCATCATTAATATCTTCTGTACCTACATTATGATTAGCTTCTTTTGGACCTGCATGTTTGTTAGCTTGATTCTCTGAACTTACTGGTTGATAATTCATTGAATCAGTTAAATAATCAAGATCAAACAGCCAAGTTGGTCCCTTCCCTGCAACATTTGGTTTATTTTCTAAAAAGGTTATGTGCAGGTTTTCTTCAACTCTCTTGGTTTCTAAATTGTATACCCTAAAAGCCTTGCTTTGTAGAGAATACCCTACTAAAAACCCTTCATCTGATTTCCCATCAAACTTGCCCAGGTGGTCAATGGTATTCAAGATGGTCACATGGCACCCAAAAGGCCTTATATAGCTTATGATTGGTATTTTACCAGTTATAAGTTCATAAGGTGTCTTATTTTGAGGCTTGGTCACTAATACCCTATTAAGGACATAACAAGCAGTACTAACTGCTTCAGCCCAAAAAGTGTTAGGTAAAAATGAATCTGCTAGCATAGTCCTAGCAGCCTCAATAAGGGTCATGTTCTTTCTTTCAGCAACTCCATTTTGTTGTGGAGTTCTGGCATTACTGTATTCCCTCTTGATCCCTTTTGACCCACAGAATTCAATAAAATCCCTGTTCTTAAATTCTGTACCATTATCACATCTAATAGTTTTAACTTTTTGATTTAATTGGTTCTCAATTTGTCTTATAAAGTCTTTAAGGATTCCACTAGTTTCATCCTTAGTTCTTAAGAAGAACACCCAACTAAACCTGCTAAAATCATCAGTGATAACTAGGCAATAAGTCTTATAGTTTAAGCTCCTTACAGATGTAGGTCCAAACAAATCCATATGCAAAAGCTGTAAGGGCTGACTAATAGAGCTCATTGATTTGGCCTTACAGGATGCCTTATTTCTAGTCATGTGCCCGGAACATCCACTATCAACAATTCCTTTGTTCTGTAAAGCTCTATGTGGATAATCCTGCACATTAAATATAAGAGATTAGATTCTCTTAGGAACCCAAGCCTGTTTGGGCTTGAGTCTGCCTAGTGGATCTTTAAAAGTGAAACAATTTCTTAGACTTAATCCACTATTGTATTTGGAGACTTTATGCTAGTAATGTCTTTGGTGTCTCCAATTACAACCTGTTGAGGGCTTAACAACAGTTTCCCTTTTTCCCTTAACAACACTAACTGCATTTACCTCAGCAGTATTAACCTTTTGTTTTGAAAAATTTGTTCTAAGTGCTGTTGTTCTACTAAATGACTTTCTAAAAGGTGAAACAGATTTATGAAAGTCAGCTTTTGGTTTAGCATTATTCACAATAGGCTTAACAGTATTAACTTTCCTAGCAACATTAATTGGTACTGCCTGACTATGAAAATTATGCCTAGCAGTATTAACTGTGTTAGTACCACTAGTTCTAGCAGTATTAACTGGAATCTTTCCAGTTCTAGTTAGTACTGCTGTTGGAACAAATTGGTTTTGATGATTCATTCTTTGCACATTGTTCCATACTGGCCTAATCTTCCTTTGACTAGACCCCTTACTCATCCTATTGTTTAATTCAGCTTGTTTTGCCATTCTTTTTTCATGAAAATCACAATATCTAATAAGATGGCTAAAACTTCCACATACAAAGCATGCCTTTTTGGTATACCCAAATCCTAAACCCAGTTTTTTAGACATTAAACCACTACAATCCTTTTTATCAGGTTTAGAACTCTGACTACATGTGTTTTGATCTATAACAGTTTGCCTAGGAGTTTTTACATGCTTATCAGTATTAATAAAAGCAAAACTAGGTATTTCCTGTTCTTTTATGGGTAGAGACATATGTTCATCTTCACTATCTGATTCATACTCCTCAATGATAAGAGCATCAGACCAAAATTTAGGTTGACTTACTACATTGGGTTCATTAACAACTAGTTCAGGCATAGATTCATGTGTTTCTTCACTACAATTAGATTCAGAAGAATTAAAGTCACTGCTCCTAGCATCAGTTTTACTAGCTTTAGATTGCTTTGGACCATATGTAAATTGTGAGTCATCATTTCTTTATCAGGTCCAAAAGGGATGTAGATCCCTGTCATTGGAGGGGGAACATCATGCATCCCCTCTGCATATCTATCATTCACATGACTATTTTCTGTTTCACTTGTCCTACTTACAAACACACTTTGGAAAACTTCATTTTCATAACTATACCCAAGTCCAGCCTTATCCCTAGCACTCATCTGACTATTTAGCAAAATATTAAGATTTTTAGAAGAGTTGTGCCATTTTTCTACTTTAGCTTTTAAATCTTCTTTTTCTTTTTCAGCTTCTGCCAATAGTTTCTTATGGTATGTAAGGACATCAGTTTTATCATCTAAGTCAATTTTCATAAACCTTATCTTTTCCTCATACCAAAGTTGACTTTGTTGATGAGCAACTAATTGTGCTTCAACTTTCTTTAAAGCTTGAGTTTATGCATGTATTTCTATACTGGCATCTCCAAGTTGTTCCCTCTGTTCATCATATAATTTTTTAAGTTTAGCATAAGACTCTTTACATTCTTTAGAATAAGAAGTTACCTCTGTGTCTAAGCCTAAACTGCTGCAAGCCATCAAAGCATAGTTCTTTTGTTCATCTTTTGAGTGACTGGTCTAATCAATACCTTCTCCATCAAGAGTCACCAAAGCTTTAGAGTCCTCCTGTTTACCAGATCTCCTCCCATTTTCTTTATCCTTATTCCCGTAGATCGTTATTAAGACTAAGATTGTTTAGATCTAATATCTAGGATAAACAATAACAATGATAACAATTATGCAGCGGAATATAATGAAGACAATTGTCTTTTTTAGCTTTTGTCAATAGTTTCTTATGGTATGTAAGGACATATGTTTTATCATCTAAGTCTATTATCATTAGCACTCATTTGGGTATTTAGCAGTTTACCAAGATTTTTAGAAGAGTTGTGCCATTTTTCTACTTTAGCTTTTAAATCTTCTTTTTATTTTTATTCTATGGTTGCATCACTAAGTTGTTTTCTCTGAGCATCATACAGTTTTTTAAGTTTAGCATAAGACTCTTTACACTTATTTGAACAGGAAGTTACCTCTATGTCTGAGCCTGAGCTGTTGCAAGCCATCAAAGCATAATCTTCTTCTTCTTCTGAGTGACTGGTCCAATCTACACCTTCTCCATCAATAGTCACCAATGCTTTAGAGTCCTCCTGCTTACCAGATCTTCTCCCATCCTTATTTCCAGAGTTCCAAGCATCTCTCCTCCTATTATCTTGATTTCCCTTGGTTCTACACTCTCTAGCAAAATGCCCTGTCTTGTGACAATTGTAACACTCGACTTTGGTTTTATCAAAACCAACTGGTTCCTTTGCATCAAATTGTAGCTTTCTACCTGTCTTTTTGTAGAACTTTTTCATTCTCATTGAAATCATGGCCACCTGCCATTTCAAGTCCATTTCTTCTAAGTCAAATTCATCAAGCTGTTCCAAATCCTCATGATCCAATTGAGGGCAACTGGATTGATTTGCAAGTAAGGAGTATGATGAAGTTTGTTCATACTGTGAGTTATGACCAGAAGGATTAGAAACACCATAAGCGGTACTAACATCATTAGTACTGCTGGTGTTCTCAGAGATAAATGCCACATTCTGCGTGCTAGAGGATGATACAGTATAGCCTTTTACATCATTCTCAAAGACTCTTAGATTATTATACAGATCATCAAAGCTGAGACTGTCTACTCCTGGTTTGGTCCTCATGGTTAAAGAAACTTAAGACCAGGCAGAAGGTAGAGATCTAAGGAATTTCTAATTTGCATCCTCAGTGGATACACCTGCCCTATGAAACTCTAATTGATTCAGAAGACTTTGAAACCTGTCATAGCCTTTATGTGGTCCTTCTGAGTTTGATACAGAGAAACCTTCAAACTGTTGCTTTAGAATATACTTCTGCATCTTCTTTGATTCATCATTTCCACCAAATCTAGATTTGATGGCTTCCTACATCTCTTTAGCATTAGTCATTTTATGAAATTTAGCAAGATGATCTGAAACCATAAGCAAAGTGATCCTAGCTTTTCTTTTCTCTATCACTGGCTAGGATCTCTTCTGCATCCATAGAGGCAGAAACCATTGGATTTGACCTTTGTGTATATTGGTGAATTGATACAGGACCATTAAAATCTCGTTAGGACACATTCCATTTCAAACACTTGTTGAACATCATCAGGTTCACAAGCTGTTATCAAGAGTCCTACGCAATATCATTGTGATATTTGCCAGAACATCCGAGTGATACTAATGTATTCACAATGAAGATGGAAATCCTGCTTGAGCCAGCATCAAACAAGCTCTTGGTAGGTGACTTGCGAGATTCTATATGAATCAAACTTGTGACAACTGGATATCGATTTGGTCCAGTAAATGAATTGACGGTTGATGAATTTTGATAAAAACATGACACTCTCGATGTGTTACAAAAACTCTTTAACGAGTGACACGTCGATTGATTTTCAAATCAATTTTCTCGTTTATCACTAACGTAAACCTGCAGGTCAAACGGTGGTAACGGCAACCTCAATCCCATTCAAATGCTCAATCTACGAAGACATACTATCTAGAAAGCTCAAGATTTAAAGACAAAGACTTCCGCAAACTCTGAAATAAAGCTTTCAAGATAATGCAATAGTATGAGCATGTTGGTCAAAGACACAAGATCGCAAGATGGCTTAGCCGATCGCAAAGCATGAAGGAACAAGCTTACAACGAAGACAAAGACCAAGAACACTCAAGCTTAAACGACAAAAGCAATCTCACTGATCTCATGAAGGAGTGTCATCAATGAACTCACTTCGGGGGAGATTGTTAGCCTCAATTTTATTGAGTCAATAAAGGAAGCTCGTTCCCGTGTTCAAGACCTCACTTCGGGGGAGATTGTTAGCCTCAATTTATTGAGTCAAACAAGGAAGTTTGGTCACTCTACGATGGAGCTTTGGTCTTTAATTAGTTAATGTTGTAATAGGATAATATCGGGAATCGGGCTCGATAGATAATCTAATATTGTATATGTTTTGGGTTTAATCCCAAGCAAAACCCGAGCCCGGGTCCTAGTTAAATATCCCGCGCGTCACTTTTAAGTGTCGGGGTATATAAGGAACTTTTCCACTTGGAAAAGTTAGTTGTTCAAAATATCTAAGAAATATCTTTTCTCTTTTCTCTCATTTCTCTCTCTTCTTTCTCTCTCTAGAACAACTCTTTCTTTCTCCTTTCTAGTTCTAATTTCGTGATCGATTGTATGAAGTGAAGTGTTAACGGGATCCTACAATTGGCATCAGAGCTACGTGTGGATTCGTGGTTGATTCGTGTGGTTCAACAAGATCAAATTCGTGGGTCAAAAAGAAGTCAATAGAAAAAAATCAAACCCGAATTTTTGTGCTTAGATGTGTGAATGTTTATGTTATTAAGCAAGATCTAGGCATAAGGTAGCTAATTGTGCAAGAGAAATCAAGTTAAAAGGTCAAAAAGGGTGATTATAAGGCGATTTTTGGTGGAAAAAGTCGTATTTTTCTAGGTTGCGTTTTGACAAACTGGAAAAGTTCTTGTTGCGTTTTGACTTTTTCTTGTTGCGTTTTGATTTTTTCTTGTTGCGTTTTGATTTTTTTAGTTGCGTTTTGATTTTTTTTGTTGCGTTTTGACTTTTATTTTTTTAGTTGCGTTTTGATTTTTTTTGTTGCGTTTTGACTTTTATTTTTTTAGTTGCGTTTTGATTTTTTTTGTTGCGTTTTGACTTTTATTTTTTAGTTGCGTTTTGATTGTTTTTCAGTTGCGTTTTGATTTATTGTTGTGTTTTGATTTTTTTCCCTTGCGTTTTGAATTTTTTTTTTCTTGCGTTTTGAATTTTTTTTGGTTTGGTATTGCGTTTTGCTACTACGTTTTAGGTACATTGAAGACTTTTAT